>JAYJKW010000414.1:0-10000 GCA_035084275.1 Hydrolagus colliei
AAAGGGCTTCACTTGTTTTTTCTGTGAAGTGAGGTGACTGTATTGGTAGGCAAACACGGATGATTTAGTGCTTGATACGCTGACGCTGTTTAATACCAATAATAAACACGGTATTTAAGAATAATAACCCATTCCGAATTTAATATTAATACACGCAGTGCTTAACATCAATAATAAACAAATAATTGCCTGAAATGGTGGTGGAAGCCAATTCGATATCAACGTTCAAGAGCTAAGTGGATCACTATTTGGGGAGGACAGGTTTGCAGGACTAGGGGGAGAGAGCAAGTGAGATGGGATTGATCTGGATAGCCTGTATAAAAAGGGCAGAAGGACAAGCCTGGTAACTAAAGACCAGTCAGTCTAACGTCGGTAGTGGGCAAACTTCTAGAGTCCATAATCAGGGACAAGGTAGATCTTCAATTAGAAAGGTATAGGCTAATAAAGGACAGTCAACATGGATTTGTTAAAGGCAAATCTTGCCTTACAAATCTGATAGAATTTTTTGATGAGGTAACGGAATGGGTGGATAATGGTTAGCGCAGTTGATGTAGTTTACATGGACTTTCAAAAGGCATTTGACAAAGTGCCACATGAGAGACTTATTAGGAAATTAAAGGCCCATGGCGTAAAAGGGACAGTGGCAGCGTGGATCCACAACTGGCTGCGAGACAGAAAGCAGAGAGTTGTAGTGAGCGGGCTGTTTTCAGACTGGAGGGAAGTGAGCAGAGGTGTGCCATAGGGATCAGTTTGGGACCATTGCTGTTTGTAATCTACATCAATGATCTGGACTTGGGTGTACGGAGTACAGTTTCCAATTTTACAGATGACACTAAGTTAGGGAGAATAGTAAATAGTGAGGAGGATAGTACCCATCTGCAAGAGGATATAGACAAATTGGTAAAGTGGGCAGACACATGGCAGATGAAGTTTAATGCAGAGAAGTGTGAGGTGATGCATTTTGGGAGAATAAATTAAGGGAGGCAATATAGGCTAGATAGTAAAATTTTAAATGGTGTGAAGGAACAGAGAGACCTGGGGATTTGTGTTAGTAACTCGTTGAAGGTGGCAGGACAGGTAGACAAGGCTGTTAAGAAGGCATATGGGATACTAGGCTTTATAAATAGGGGTATAGAGTACAAAAGTCAGGAAGTGCTGACTAACCTCTATAGGACTTTGGTGAGGCCTCAGCTGGAATACTGTGTTCAATTCTGGTCACCACACTACAGAAAGGATGTGAAGGCATTGGAAAGGGTACAACGAAGATTTACTAGGATGGTGCCAGGATTGAGGGACTTCAGCTATGAGGAGAGGCTAGATAGACTAGGGTTATTCTCTCTGTAGCAGAGAAGATTGAGGGGAGACCTAATAGAGGTTTATAAGATCATGAGGGGTTTCGACAGGGCAAATAGAGAAAAACTATTTCACTCTTGGCGAATCTGTGACTCGTGGTCACAGATTTAAAATAGTTTCAAGGCGAAGTAGAGGGGAGCTGAGGAGAAATGTTTTCACTCAGCGAGTTGTTAGAATCTGGAATGCATTGCCTGAAAAGTTGGTGGAGGCTGATTCGATAACAACTTTTAAAGGGAATTAGATCTTTATTTAGGGAGAACAGGTCTATTAGGCTATGGGGAGCGGCAGGGCAGTGGGATTGAATCGCTCTTTTCAAAGAGCCGGCACAGACTAGATGGGCCGAATGGCCTCCTTTTGTGCCGTAAAATTCTATGAATCTATTTAAAAGGACCGGCACAGACAAGACAGGCTGAATGGCATCCTTCTGTGCTGTGAATACTATGATTCTAAACAAACAACAAGTTAAATTTATATAGTGCCCTGCATGCCGGATGGCATCTCCCTCCCATTGCCATCTCCTTCTTTCTCTCTCTCCTTCCACCAGCTCCCTCCCTCCACGCCAGCACCCTTCCTCTCTCACTCGCTTTATCCCTCCCTCTCTCCCCCAGCTCCCTCCCTCCCCATCAAACCCGCCATCGATTTTCCTTCCCCCCCCACCCCCCTCCACAACTCCCATCACAGTCTGAGACACTGTCTGTCCAGCGCCTGGGGACGTCCTCCCACATGTCATATTGTTGTTGTTGTTGATCCCTGTCATGTCTCTGTGTCTCTGATCTCCAGGCTGCACAGTAACAGTCTGACCGATGGCTGCACTGATGCTCTGGTCTCCGCTCTCAGTACAAGCCGCTCACTGAGGTGGCTGGGCCTGGAGTCTAACTCCTTCACAGACGCCTCTGTCCCCGCTCCCTCCGCCTCACACTGAACCTGCACCAGCCTGGAGTGGCTCTGGTGAGTGTTTGTGTCAGTGTTTAATGTGATAAACACACAGAGAACGAGGGCTGGGTATCGGGATGGAGACAGTCTGAGGGGATTATTGATGGATTACCTGCGAGTGAAGAGTTTCCAGTTTATATTGTGAACAGATGGTTATTTGCTGTTTAATGTGTTCAGGCTGGGGTGGAATCAGTTCAGTTCAGACGGACAGAGACAGCTGAGTCACTGGGGGCATCCAGAGCTGGGCTGACAGTGATTGTGTGATAGTGACTGAGGCAGTGACTGCCCACACAGTGTGTGATATGTAATACACTGTGTACACTGTAGTGACTGGTTATTAAAGGTGTCATTCCTGATCCCTCTCCATCAGCCTGTCCACTGTGTGTGTGTGTGTGAGAGAGAGAGACACCAAACACACAGTCACTACACTGCAGCCTCCCCGGAAACACAGAGTCACTACACTGTAGCCTCCCCCAAACACACAGTCACTACACTGTAGCCTCCCCGGAAACACACAGTCACTACACTGTAGCCTCCCCGGAAACACACAGTCACTACACTGTAGCCTCCCGGAAACACACAGTCACTACACTGTAGCCTCCCCCCCCAACACACAGTCACTACACTGTAGCCTCCCCCCCCAAACACACAGTCACTACACTGTAGCCTCCCCCAAACACACAGTCACTACACTGGAAGGGGGTTACACACACCAAAGTCAGGGATTATTATTATTATTATACCCGCGGCCTCTTTACCTCAGACACGATTTGGCGCCAAAACCGAAGCCGCAAATGCGTGGGAAAGGTCGGGAAAGCGTTTTGACTGCGCGCGCAGCTCCAAACCGCCGCCCCCCCCCCCCCCCCCCCCCGCGCGCTGATAGTTTGGCGCTTTTTTTGCATTTTTAAAAAACTCCCGGCACAAACAGCGCGGGGCGCGGGGCGACTCACTGCAGGAGGCGACGCAAGGGAACGGATCAGCTCACAACACTCCTTGTGTACAGGCGGGTCACGTGGGGGGTGTGGGGGCTGGTGTGTGTACAGGTGGGTCACGTGGGACGTGTTCGGTCTGGTGAGAGGACAGGCGGGATACGTGGGGGGTGTGGGGGGCTGGTGAGTGACAGGCGGGTCACGTGGGGGGATGTGGGGGCTGGTGAGTGGACAGGCGGGTCACGTGGGGGATGTGGGGGCTGTGAGTTGACAGGCGGGATACGTGGGGGGTGTGGGGGCTGGTGAGAGGACAGGCGGGTCACGTGGGGGGCTGGTGAGTGGACGGGCGGGTCACGTGGGGGGTGGTGAGTGGACAGGCGGGTCACGTGGGGGCTGGTGAGTGGACGGGCGGGTCACGTGGGGGGTGTGGGAGCTGGTGTGTGGACAGGCGGGTCACGCGGGGGATGTGGGGGCTGGTGAGTGGACAGGCAGCCAGGTGGCGTTTCATTACAGCTGGAAAGTCATCTTGTTATACAGACAGACTGTCGGGTCACGTGGGGGAAAGGGGGCTGGTGGGTCACGTGGTGGGGGCGGGGATTGTGGATCACGTGGGAGAGGGAACTGGTGGATCACGTGGCGGCAGAGAAAGGAGAAAGTGACACACACAGAGAGAGACACACACACACAGAGAGAGACACACACAGAGACACAGAGAGACACACACAGAGAGACACACACAGAGGACACACACACACAGAGACACACACACACAGAGACACACACACACAGACACACACACAGAGAGAGAGACACACACACACAGAGACACACAGAGACACACACACACAGACACACACACACACAGAGAGAGACCACACACACACAGAGAGACACACACACACAGAGAGACACACACACAGAGACACACACGGAGAGAGACAGAGAGACTGAGAATGGGGGGAGAGCGAATGAGAGAGGGAGAGGGGTGAGAAAGACAGAGGACTGAGAGAGATAGAGAGAGAACGTCGGAGACAGAGAGAGACTGAGAGATTTTGATTGAGAGTGTGAAAGAGAGAGAGAGACACAGAGATAGAGAGGGAGGGGAGTGCGAGAGATAGACTGAGAGAGAGAGTCTGAGAGACAGGGAGACAGAGAGAGAGAGAATGAGAGAGAGAGAGACTAGAGGGAAGAGAGAGATGGAGAGAGAGAGAGAGACTGGGCAGAGAGAGAGGGGGGGTTAGACTGAGAGTGACAGAGAGAGAGAAACAGAGAGAGAGAGACAGAGAGAGGCAGACAGGGAGAGATCGAGAGAGAGAGACGGAGAGAGAGAGAGGACTGAAGAGACTGAGACAGAGAGTGTTTTTTTATTTCCCTCCCAAACTTTGTGGAACAAAACATCGTGTCTTATTAAAACAAACACGCACACACACACACGCACACACACACGCACACACAACCGCACCCTCTCAGAGTGAGAGACTGAGAATGGGGGAGAGCGAATGAGAGAGAGAGAGAGAGACTCAGAGAGAGAAATAGAGAGAGAGACTGAGACAGAGAGGGACTGAGAGAGGGAGGGAGAGAGAGTGAGTGTGAGAGAGTCTGAGAGAGAGAGAGACAGAGAGGGAGAGAGAGAGACAGACAAGAAAGAGAGAGAGAAACTGAGAGAGAGACAGACAGAGAGAGAATCTGAACGAGACTGAGACAGAGAGGGACTGAGAGAGGGAGTGAAAGAGAGTGTGAGAGAGACTGAGGGAGAGAGAGAGAGGGACAGAGAGAGAGAGAGGGAGTGAGAGAGAAAAAGACCAAGAGAGAGAGAGACTGAGAGGGACTGAGAGAGGGAGGGAGAGAGAGTGTGTGTGAGAGAGAGAGAGAGAGACAGGGAGAGATCGAGAGAGAGGGCGAGAGAGGAGAAACTGAAAGAGACTGAGACAGCGAGGAGTGAAAGAGAGTGTGAGAGAGACTGAGGGAGAGAGAGAGAGAGAGAGACACACAAAGACACACAGAGAGAGACACACACACAGAGAGAGAGAGAGAGACATAGAGAGACACACACACAGAGACACAGACACAGAGAGACACAGAGAGAGAGAGAGAGAGAGACATAGAGAGACACAGAGAGAGATGAGAGAGACACACGCCTTATAGCACAGCAGTGAGAATTGGGCAACGTCCACAATGTGTTCAGCTCCATCACCAACTGGACATTCATGTTTATTCATCTCCAGATAAGATACGAGAGAAGAGGGAGAGAGTGTGAGAGAGAGACCGAGAGAGACTGAGAGAGAGAGACCGAGAGAGACTGAGAGAGAGAGACCGAGAGAGACTGAGAGAGAGAGAGAGACGCGATGGAGAGAGAGAGAGAGAGAGAACAACTGAGACAGAGAGAGAGACAGAGAGAAACAGAGAGATGGAGGAGGAGAGAGAGACTGAGAGAGAGAGCGAGAGAGACAGAGAGAGATAGAGAGAATGTGACAGACAGAGAGAGAGAGAATGAGAGAGAGAGGACAGACAGAATAGAGCGACAGAGAGAGAGAGAGACAGAGGACAGAGAGAGGAACAGAGAGAAACAGAGAGAGAGAGACTGAGAGAGAGAGAGAATGAGAGACTGAGGGAGAGAGAGAGAGACAGACAGACACCAGCAGAGAGAGAGAGAGACAGATAGAGCGACAGAGAGAGAGAGACAGAGACAGAGAGAGAAACTGAACGAAAATGAGACAGAGAGGGACTGAGAGAGGGAGTGAAAGAGAGTGTGAGAGAGAGAGAGAGAGACTGAGAGAGAGAGAGACTCAGAGAGAGAAATAGAGAGACTGAAAGAGACAGAGAGAGAGAGAGACAGAGACAGAGAGAGAGAGACAGAGAGGGAGAGAGAGAGAGAGAGAGAGACAGACAGAGAGGCTGAGAGAGGGAGAGAGAGAGAGACTGGGAGACAGAGAGAGAGACAGACAGACAGAGAGAGAGACACACAGAGAGACAGAGAGAGAGAGACAGAGAGATCTGAACGAGACTGAGACAGAGAGGGACTGAGAGAGGGAGTGAGAGAGTGTGAGAGAGACTGAGGAGAGAGAGAGAGAGAGAGAGAGAGGGGGGTGATACTGAGAGTGACAGAGAGAGAGAAACTGAGAGAGAGAGAAGGAGTGATAGAGAAAAATACAGAGAGAGAGATAGACTGAGACAGAGAGAGATAGACTGAGACAGAGAGAGAGAGAGAGAAGGAGACTGAGAGAGGGAGGGAGATAGAGAGAGTCTGAGAGAGACAGAGAGAGAGAGAGACAGGGAGAGAAAGAGAGAGAGACTGAGAGAGGGAGAGAGACAGACAGGGAGAGAAAGACAGATGGAGAGAGACTGAGAGAGAGAGAGAAGAGAGAAAGACAGAGAGAAATTAAGAGAGAGCGAATGAGAGAGGGGGAGTGAGAGAGAGAGAGACACACACAGATACAGAGAGAGAGAGACACAGAGAGAGAGACACACACACACACACAGAGAGACACAGAGAGAGACTGAGAATGGGGGGGAGAACGAATGAGAGACAGAGAGAGAGGGGGCGGGGGTTGAGAAAGACAGAGAGAGAGAGAGAGAGAGAACGACGGAGAGAGACAGAGAGACGGACAGACAGAGAGAGAGAGAGAAATTAAGAGAGAGTGAATGAGAGAGGGGGAGTGAGAGAGAGAGAGAGAGACACACACAGACACAGAGAGAGACACAGAGAGACACACACACACAGAGACAGAGAGACTGAGAATGGGGGAGAGCGAATGAGAGAGAGAGAGACAGAGAGAGAGAGAAACTCAGAGAGAGAGAGAGAGAACGACAGGGACTGAGAGAGAGAGACTGAGAGAGAGAGTGAGACTGAGAGAGAGAGAGAGTGAGAGAGAGAGAGAGAAACTCAGAGAGAGAGAGAGAGAAACTCAGAGAGAGAGAGAGAGAAACTCAGAGAGAGAGAGAATGAGAAACTCAGAGAGAGAGAAACTCAGAGAGAGAGAGACTGAGAGAGAGAGGGACTGAGAGAGGGAGGGAGATAGAGAGAGTGTGAGAGAGAGTCTGAGAGAGACTGAGAGAGAGAGAGAGAGGGAGAGAGAGAGACAGACAGAGAAAGAGAGAGAAACTGAGAGAGAGACTGAGAGAGAGAGACAGAGAATCTGAACGAGACTGAGACAGAGAGGGACTGAGAGAGGGAGTGAAAGAGAGTGTGAGAGAGACTGAGGGAGAGAGAGTGAGAGGGACAGAGAGAGAGAAACTGAAAGAGAGAGAGGGAGTGGAGAGAAAAAGACAGAGAGAGAGAGAGAGAGAGGGACTGAGAGAGGGAGGGAGAGAGAGGGAGATAGAGAGAGTGTGTGAGAGAGAGAGAGAGAGAGAGAGACAGGGAGAGATCGAGAGAGAGAGAGAGACTGGGAGACACAGAGAGAACGACTGAGACAGACAGAGAGAAACAGAGAGAGAGAGAGAGTGAGACACAGAGGGAGAGAGAGAGACTGAGACAGAGAGATTGAGAGAGAGAGACTGAGAGTGACAGAGAGGGAGAGAGAGACAGAGAGAGAGAGAGAGAGACTGAGAGAGAGAGAGACTGAGAGTGACAGAGAGAGAGAGAGACTGAGAGTGACAGAGAGAGAGAGAGAGAGGGAGACTGAGAGAGACAGAGAGAGAGAGAGAAAGACGAGGACTGAGAGAGACTGAGAGAGAGAGACAGACAGGGAGAGATCGAGAGACAGAGAGAGAGAAAGTGACTGAGACAGAGAGGGAGTGAGAGAGAGACTGAGGGAGAGAGAGAGACTGAGAGAGACACAGAGAGAGAGACACACACAGAGACACACAGAGAGACAGAGAGAGACAGAGAGAGACACAGAGAGAGACACACACACAGACACAGAGAGAGACACAGAGAGAGAGAGAGAGACACACACACAGAGACACACACACAGACACAGGAGAGACACACACTGCAGTGAGAATTGGGCAACTTCCACAATGTGTTCAGCTCCAATCACCAACTGGACATTGATGTTTATTCATCTCCAGATAAGATACGAGAGGAAGAGGGAGGGAGGGAGAAAGGGAGAGAGGAAGGAAGGGAGGGAGGGAGGGAGAAAGGAAGGGAGGGAGGGAGGGACGGAGGGAGGAAGGAGGGAAGGAAGGGGGGGAGGGAGGGAGTGCGAGAGAGAGACTGAGAGAGACAGAGAGAGAGACAGAGAGAGAAACTGAGAGAGAGACAGAGAGAGAGACAGAGAGAAACAGAGAGAGAGAGACTGAGAGAGAGAGAGAGAGAGAACGACTGAGACACAGAGAGAGACCAGAGAGTACAGAGAGACGGACAGAGAGAGAGAGGTGGGGTGAGAGAGAGAGTGACTCAGACTGAGAGAGAGAGAGTGGGGGGGGGGGGGGTGTTGAGAGAGACAGAGACTGAGAGAGAGAGAGAACGACTGAGACACAGAGAGAGACAGAGAGACACAGAGAGACGGACAGACAGAGAGAGAGAGAGAGAGACTGAGAGGAGAGAGGGTGGAGAGAGAGAGAGAGAGAAATTAAGCGAGAGCGAATGACGAGAGGGGGAGTGAGAGAGATAGACACACACACTGACACAGAGAGAGAGACACAGAGAGAGAGAGACACACAGAGAGACTGAGGAATGGGGGAGAGCGAAGAGAGAGAGAGAGAGACTGAGACACAGAGAGAGACAGAGAGAGAGAGAGACACGTGACAGATGAGAGAGAGGACTGGAGAGAGAGAGAGAGAGAAATTAAGAGAGAGCGAATGAGAGAGCGAATGAGAGAGGGGGAGTGAGAGAGAGAGACAGAGAGAGAGAGAGAGGGGGGGGGTGAGAAAGACAGAGACTGAGAGAGAGAACGACTGAGACACAGAGAGAAACAGAGAGGACACAGATAGACGGACAGACAGAGAGAGAGAGAGAGAAACTGAGAGAGAGAGAGAGACTGAGAGAGACTGGGAGAGAGACTGGGAGAGAGAGAGTGACTGAGAGAGATATAGAGATACAGACAGAGAGAGAAACAGAGAGAGAGAGAGACTGAGACAGAGAGAGACTGAGAGAGGGAGGGAGATACAGAGAGTGTGTGTGAGAGAGAGAGAGGGACTGAGAGAGAGACGGAGAGAGAGAGAAAAAGAATGAGAGACTGAGGGAGAGAGAGAGAGACGTAGAGAGAGAGAGAGGGAGGGAGTGAGAGAGAGAGACTGAGGAAAGAGAGAGACAGAGAGAGAGACTTGGAGAGAGAGACTGAGACAGAGAGACTGAGAGAGAGAGAGAAAGACCCAAGAGAGAGAGATGAGGTTGAGACAGACAGAGAGAGAGAGAGAGATTGAGAGACAGAGACTGAGAGGGAGACAGAGAGACAGACAGAGAGAGACGGAGAGAGAGAGACACACACACACAGAGTGACACAGAGAGACTGAGACAGAGAGAGAGACTGAGACAGAGAGAGAGAGACTGGGAGAGAGAGAGAGAGAGCGAGAGACTGAAGAGAGAGAGAGAGAGACAGAGAGAGAGAGAGGGAGAGAGAGAGAGACTGGGAGAGAGACTGGGAGGAGAGAGAGAGAGAAGACCGAGAGAGAGAGAGAGAAAGACCGAGAGAGAGAGAGAGAGAGAGACTGAGAGACAGAGAGTGAGTGAGTGAGAGAGAGAGAGAGAGAACAACTGAGACAGAGAGAGAGACAGAGAGAAACAGAGAGACGGACAGAGAGAGAGAGACTGAGAGAGACTATCTCTAACTCTCTCAGTGTCTCTCAGAAACTGAGAGACACTGAGAGAGAGAGACTGAGAGAGACAGACACTGAGAGAC
>JAYJKW010000414.1:20000-60671 GCA_035084275.1 Hydrolagus colliei
GCCTGTAGCTCAGGGGTGACAGCCCTCGCCTGGCGAGCCGCAGACCCGGGTTCCATTCCCGGCCTCACCTCGAGCCGAGTCTCCTCCTCCACCCGCCTGACACACACACAACAACAACAACAACAGCAATAATAAAATGGCCACCGCCCCCCGGCTGTTTGTGGGGGAGGCTGCCGGGCGCCATCGGCTGCCGCGTTTCACCCACAAAACACACAGTCACTTCACCGGACATTGAGTCCCGTGAGGAGATTCCAGGTGAGGAGAGGACGGGACAAAACGCCCGGAAAATGGCGGATTATTATCCCTGTTATTGTGGCTCTCACTGCGTCTCTCTCTCTCTCTCTCTCTCTGTGTTTCTCTCAGTCGCTCTCCCGCAAAACACACAGTCACTACACTGTGACCCTCACACACAGTCACTACACTGTGACCCCCCTAAACAAACAGTCATTACACTGTGACCCTCAAACACAGTCATTACACTGTGACCCTCCCAAAACACAGTCACTACACTGTGACCCCCAAACACAGTCACTACACTGTGACCCTCAAACACAGTCACTACACTGTGACCCCCCTAAACACACAGTCACTGCACTATGACTCCCACAAACACACAGTCACTACACTGTGACCCTCAAACACATTCACTACACTGTGACCCTCCCAAAACACAGTCACTACACTGTGACCCTCCCAAAACACAGTCACTACACTGTGACCCCCTAAACACACAGTCACTACACTGTGACCCTCCAACACAGTCACTACGCTGTGACCCCCTAACCACAGTCAATAAACTGTGACCCTTCAACACAGTCACTACACTGTGACCCTCCAACACACAGTCACTACACTGTGACCCTCAAACACAGTCACTACACTGTGACCCTCAAACACAGTCACTACACAGTGACCCTCAAACACAGTCACTACACTGTGACCCTCAAACACAGTCACTACACTGTGACCCTCAAACACAGTCACTACACTGTGACCCCCCTAAACACACAGTCACTAACCCATGACCCCCCTTAACCACACTGTAACTAAACTGTGACCCTCAAACACAGTCACTACACTGTACCCGCCAACACAGTAACTAGCCCGTGACTCCCTTAATCACACAGTCACTACACTGTGACTCTCCTAAACACACAGTCACTACACTGTGACCCCCCTAAACACACAGTCACTACACTGTGACCCTCCAACACAGTCACTACACTGTGACCCCCCTAAACACACAGTCACTACATTGTGACCCCCCTAAACACACAGTCACTACACTGTGACCCTCACACACAGTCACTACACTGTGACCTCCCCTAAACACACAGTCACTACACTGTGACCCTCACACACAGTCACTACACTGTGACCTCCCCTAAACACACAGTCACTACACTGTGACCCAACTAAACACACAGTCACTACACTGTGACCTCCCCTAAACACACAGTCACTACACTGTGACCCCCCCCTAAACACACAGTCACTACACTGTGACCCCCCCTAAACACACAGTCACTACACTGTGACCCCCCCTAAACACACAGTCACTACACTGTGACCTCCCCTAAACACACAGTCACTACACTGTGACCCCCCCCTAAACACACAGTCACTACACTGTGACCCCCCCTAAACACACAGTCACTACACTGTGACCCCCCTAAACACACAGTCACTACACTTGACAGTGAGCGAGCGTTTCCGGTGCGCGTCACGTGACTGGCTTTGAGGCGCCAGACGCCAGCGTCACTAATGTCGTTGTTATTATATTATTATTCAATGTGAAGCCTCTGTGACCTCAGAGACTTTCGGCGGCAAAAATTAAACAGCCGTTGGCTGCGCGCGCAGCTCCAACCGTCGCATCCCTGAGCGCTGGCAGTTTGGCGCTTTTCATTGGTTACCTGGGAGACGGGGGTGTGTGTGTCTCTCTCTCTCTCCTGTCAATCACTCGTTACCTAGGAGACGGGGGTGTTTCTCTTTGTGTCTCTCCTGTCAATCACTGGTTACCTGGGAGACAGTGACGCGTAGGCTAATGCGTCATCAAACTGGGTCACGTCACGTGCTGAATGTCCACAATGGCGGCGGCGGAGAAGAAGGTGAGAGTCTGTGTACAGCCTGAGATACAGGGAGAGAGACGGTCAGGGGGAGAGAGAGAGTCTGTGTGTGTCCCTGTAGGAGGGCCTGGTGTGAGTGTGTGTATGTGGCTGCTGTGTGTGTGTGTGTGTGTGGCTGCTGTGTGTGTGTGTGTGTGTGGCTGCTGTGTGTGTCTGTGTGTGTGTGTGGCTGCTGTGTGTGTGTGTGGCTGCTGTGTGTGTCTGTGTGTGTGTGTGGCTGCTGTGTGTGTGTGTGGCTGCTGTGTGTGTGTGTGTGTGTGTGGCTGCTGTGTGTGTGTGTGGCTGCTGTGTGTGTGGCTGCTGTGTGTGTGGCTGCTGTGTGTGTGGCTGCTGTGTGTGTGTGTGTGTGTGGCTGCTGTGTGTGTGGCTGCTGTGTGTGTGTGTGTGGCTGCTGTGTGTGTGTGCGCGTGTGTGTGGTGTGTGCGCGTGTGTGTGGCTGCTGTGTGTGTGTGTGTATGTGTGTGTGTGGCTGCTGTGTGTGTGTGTGTATGTGTGTGTGTGGCTGCTGTGTGTGTGTGCCTGTGGCTGCTGTGTGTGTGTGTAGAAGATTGTAGTGTGTGTGTGGGGGGGGGTCTGCTGTTTATCTGTGTGTCTGTCAGTGTATGTGGCTGTGTGTGTGTAGGCTGCTGTGTGTGTGTGAGTCTGTCTGTGTTGGGATGTCCTCCCGACGTGAAAGGCACTTTATAAGTTTAAATTGTTGATGTTGTTGTTGTTGTGTGTGAGGGTGTGTGTAGCTGTGGCTGCGTCTCTTTGTGAGTGTGTGTGTATGTTGGTAAGTTTGTTTGTAGTCTCCCTGATCCCCCCCCCATTGACTCCAGCAGCCTGGTGTGTGGCTGCTGTCTGTGTCTATGTGCGTGTGTCTGACAGCCTTGTCTCCCTCTAGGTGGTTCTGACGTGAGGATGAGTATGGTTGCTGTGTGTGTCTGTGTGTCTCCCTGATCCTCCCTCCCCACCCCCCTCCCCCACCCCTTGTCTCCCTATAATACATTCTGATGTGAGTTTGTGTGTCTCTGTGTCTTCCTGACGCCTCTCCCCCTTGGCTTCCCTGTAGGCATTCCTGGTGTGATGATGAGTGAGTCTGTGTGTGTCCCTGACCCCCTCACCCCCCTCTTGTCCATCTATTGGAGAGCCTGGTGAGTGTGCTTATGTGTCTGTGTCTCTGTGTGTGTGTCTATGTATATGTCCCTGACCCCCCCATGCCTCCCTGTAGAGGGTCCTGGTGTGAGGGTCAGTGTGGCTGCTGTGTATGTGTATGTGTGTGTCTGTGAGAGTGAGTGTGTTTGTGTATGTTGTCTTCCTGAGCCCCCCCCCCCAACCCCTTGTCTCCCTATCAGACGGCTGGTGTGAGGGTGAATGTGTCTGTTTGTGTGTCTTTGTCTCCGTGTGTGTCTCCCTGACCCCCCATTGTCTCCCTGACCCCCCATTGTCTCCCTGACCCCCCATTGTCTCCCTGACCCCCCATTGTCTCCCTGACCCCCCATTGTCTCCCTGACCCCCCATTGTCTCCCTGACCCCCCATTGTCTCCCTGACCCCCCATTGTCTCCCTGACCCCCCATTGTCTCCCTGACCCCCCATTGTCTCCCTGTAGGGGCTGCATTTGACCATATGTTTGGCTGGTAACACATCAGGTGTAAGTTTGTGCTGCTGACACAAGGCAGCAGAGAATGTCTGAGGAAACCCAAGCCAGCAACATGGAGTGTGTGATTACCCCAGGGAAAGGTAACCACTCAATGTATCTGTACCTTACTGTGTTTACTTATTGTTTAAATGTTCAGTCTAGGTTTATTTATAACTTGACCATGTATTACTTACATTTTGCTTACAATTATACAGTCAATTTACTTTACATTATGTTGTGTAAAGCGCTTCGACATGTCGTTGTGATGTGAAAAACGTTATATCAAATGCAAGTATTATGTATATTATTATTTGATATTTCACTTTTGACATCTTCTAGATGTCTCAAAACACTCCACAGAATATACTGTAAAGCAAATTGACTGTATATTTGTGGACAAAATTAAGCAGCAAATCATGCCTAGCAGTGTCCCGTGAACAGCAGTTGAATGAAATAATCAATTTATTATTGTTTTTTATACGACAATTATTGTAAGTAAGACTTCAAAGGAAGTAAGTAGACCTTTGTATGTGGCAGGACAGCTAGATAACATATTTTCAAAGAGAATTAGATCTTTATTTAGGGAGAACAAGTCTGCTAGGTTATGGGGAGAGTGCGGGGCAGTGGGATTTAGTTGCTCTTTTCAAAGGGCCGGCACAGACTAGATAGGACGAATGGCTTCCTTTTGTGCCGTAAAATTCTATGATTCTATGATAAGGTTGTTCATAAAGCATATGAGATACTAGGCTTTATAAATAGTGGCATTGTGTACAATGGTCAGAAAGCTTTAATCAACCTGCATCAAACATGGTTTAGGCCTCAACTAGAGTACTGTTTTGATTCTGGGCACCATACTTTAGGAAGAACGTTAAGGCCTTGAAAAGGGAGCAGAGGAAATCCACCGGGATATTAGCAGGATTGAGGGACTTTAGTTATGAGAAATGTCTAGAAAGTCTAGGATTTTTCCCATTGGATCAGAGAAGGTTACGAGGAGACCTGATAGAGGGTTTTTTCATGCAGCGAGTTGTTAGAATCTGGAATGATTTAAACTGCTTTGCAGAATATACCGAACAGTGAATTGACTATATTTTACTGTCGAATCATGGCAGCCAACAATAACAACAACAAATTTTTTTGGGGAAGTATTATTTGTTTAGAAAATCTATCAACCGGGTTCATATTTACTGCTATGCAAACAGAGGCCTGTGGGGTGAGGAAACTTGTCTCAGGATTTTTCACTCCTGGGAATCAATCTTGTGCAAGGCACTGACCAATTGTATTAGGAACAACTTTATTTACTTACCACAAATTCTATAATCTCTCAGCCAAAAGTTGTTAGTGCTTTCTAGTCTCTGTACATCTCGTTTTCCAATTCTGCACTTTTTTTAAAATCAATTTATTCTATAGAGCCCAGAATTGCAAAGAGTTTGAGCTCGAAACAGAATCAGTTGACGGGAGGAGCGGCTGGGAGCAACAGATACAATTTGAGAAAGAGGGAGAGAAGAAATAACACTGAGGACAAGGATCTTCGTGACGATGATTACCTATGTAAGTGATAAATCAATTAGAGTTTCTAAACATAAAATGGTCCAGTACAGCAACGATGGCTTCGCATAGACCATAAGCTTTTAGGGTAAACTTCCTCTGGCTTTTCAGAAAGATGATAAGAATGCAACTGTTGTAATGAGTAGCAACTTATCAAGGCCTCAAGACATCCTGGAGAACTTTGCAGGATTTTATTGTGAAGTGTTGCAGATTCCACAACAATGACCCCCAACAGCCATGATGTGACAGACTAAATTTATTTTGGATATTGAAAGCTGGGACACTGCGGTGAAACTGAGAGAGAGAATCTTGCCCCCCCCACCCCTTTGGAATCATTCCATCATAATGCTAATGTCTGCCTGAACAGAAATGGCTGGAGAACTGGGTTAAAAATTTAATCAGAAGTGCGGCAACTCAGAAAACGGAACACATTCCCCACATTAATGTTAATTTGTACCAGTGTCCTAGCCAGGTATCCTCTTCACTAATTATTCACTCACCTCATGGCTGTTTGTGAGAAGTTGCTGATTGCAAAATACTGATGCTGACAAAGCCTCACCTGCATGAAGGGGGCGCTTTATAAATGCAATGCAACACTGACCCACATTTTACAGTGGGTAGAGTACAGCATTGACTTGGGCAGGTATTGTATAATTGCAAGAATCTATTGGTCACACATCAATTGCCAAACAATGCACTCGCAAGTCTTTCTTGGTTTCCTTCAGCAGACAAAGTGGATGGTTCTGGAGCTACCTCTTGGGCTCAGTGTAACACTGTGTTTACTCGAGCTGAGTTTCATCAGAAGCACAGCAGAAGACATCCCGAGCTCCATCGAGACATATCAGGCGCCTCATCAGCCAGTCTGTTGTATCTGTTCTCACAGCCGCAAATGTGTCAAGGATCCATCACATGTGCTGCTGAAGAAAAGGGCATCTCTCAGACAGGATCTCCACAGGATCACCAGCCATCGATCTCAGGAGAGAGACTGTTTGATTGTTCCCAATGTGGGAAGAGCTGCACAAATTCAGGAGCCCTGCATAGACACCAACGATCACATACAGGGGAGAAACAATATAAATGTGCTGAATGTGGAAAGCAATTCAAAAGTTCGTATAATCTCAAGGTTCACTATCGATTACACACAGGAGAGAGACCGTACAAATGTGTTTACTGTGTAAAGAGTTTCAACACAGCTGGGCATAGGAAAATACACCATCGATCACACAGAGGAGAGAAACCATACAAATGTGCTGAATGTGGAAAGAGTTTCAGAATAAAATGTCAACTTCAGGTTCACTATCGATCACATACAGGAGAGAGGCCATATAAATGTGCTGAATGTGGAAAGACTTTCAAGGCATCAGGCGAAATAAAAGTACACTATCGATCACACACAGGAGAGAGACCATACAAATGTGCTGAATGTGGAAAGAGTTTCAAAACATCACGAGACGTCAAGAAACACCGTCGATCACACACAGGAGAGAGACCATACAAATGTGCTGAATGTGGCAAGAGTTACACAACTTCATGGCATCTCCAAGTTCACCATCGAACACACACAGGAGACAGACCATATACATGTGCGGTATGTGGCAAGAGTTTTAAGACATCAGGCAATATAAAAGTACACTATCGATCACACACGGGAGAGAGACCATACAAATGTGCTGAATGTGGAAAGAGTTTTAAAACATCTGGATATATGAAAATACACCATCGATTACACACAGGAGAGAAACCATACAAATGTGCTGACTGTGGAAAGAGTTTCAAAACATCAGGAGAAGTCAAGAATCATCACCGATCACACACAGGAGAGAGACCATATACATGTGCTGCATGTGGCAAGAGTTTTAAGACATCAGGCGATATAAAAGTACACTATCGATCACACACGGGAGAGAGACCATACATATGTGCTGAATGTGGAAAGAGTTTTAAATCATCTGGACATATGAAAGTACACCATCGATCACACACAGAAGAGAGACCATACAAATGTGCTGACTGTGGAAAGGGTTTCTCAAGTTCATGGCATCTCCAGGTTCACCATCGATCACACACAGGAGAGAGACCATACAAATGTGCTGACTGTGGAAAGAGTTTCAAAAGATCAGGAGAGGTCAAGAATCATCAACGATCTCACACAGGAGAGAGACCATATAAGTGTGCTGAATGTGGAGTAAGATTTACAAGGAAACATCACCTCCAACGTCACCAGGAAATGCACACACGAGACAAGGTATAAATGTGCGGATAGTGGGAAGACTTTTGCATGGGCTGGTCAGCAGAATAATCACAAACGCTCGGAGAAGCCATTACTACTTTAGAGCTTTCCATTTCAAACCACATCAAATGCTGCTTTGAGAAGTGATTATAGTAATAGTTTGATGGATATTGTACAGTGATCCACTTGATCTAATACCATTGACTCACGGTCTATTGTCATGGAACATCTTCCTGCCATTAAATACGCCAACCAAATGTACTTGTGTGGTTTATGTAGTGTTACCATAACTAATATTAAAGTCGTTGACATGGAATACATTGCCATTTTCATTAGTTTCCTCATGTGAGGAATATAATGATAAAGCCAAGTAGAGATGAACCTGAAATGACTGTATGGAGGGATATAGAGGGATATATAGCAGGACAGATACATTATTTTGACAAACAGTATGCTTAGATATAGGCTAAGGCAGACAGAGGGAGCCACATTTTTACTGTATTTTGGATGCACAGACAGCTCCGAGAGTCAGTTTGATGACAAGGTGGGAGGGGCAGAGGGAGACAGTGTGAGGACAAGATGGGAGAGGTGGAGGGAGTCAGTGTGAGGACAAGGTGGGAGGGGCCTTGTTTCTCTCACCTTGTGAGAGACACGCCGTGTCCGAGGTACCAGGGCTGTCACCAAATCACCAGCTGAGGAGCCGGTGGGTTTTGGTGACTGTCACCACACTGGGCCGTTTACCAGCATTTTAAAGATTGTCCAGAGGAGCGGTGAGGACAAGGAGCGGTTACTGGGCTATTGTTGGTTGTTATTGTTTTTGTTATTTATTGCTGTTGATAGCTGTTGTTTGATTGCCCCCTCACCCCTTGCCCACTGGCCTCACCCCTCACCCTTTTGTTCTCTCCTTTTCCCCTCCTAACCCTCTTCTCCCTTCCCCCCTTCTCCCTTAATTTAAGTCCTCACCATCTTTCCCTCTCTTTCCTCTTAACCCCCTTTTTCCCTTCCTGATTTTACCTCACCCTCGCCTCCCTCTCCCCCCTTATCCTCTTTTTCCCCTTTCTCCCCTGGCCCCACATCCACCACTGTTTGTGGGGCACTGCTATGCGCAATTTGGCTGCCGCATTTCTCCGCCAAATATAGTCAATTTTCCTTCTTTCCTTCCCCCAACAACATTCGCCACCACCCTCCCTACCCCGCCTCCACCCTCCCCCCCCCCCCCCCCCCCCGCTCTGTTCCCTACTTCTTCTCCCGCACCTTCTTCCTTCATGTTTGCTCCCTACCCCCCACCTGCTCTGGTCCCAAACTTGGGACATTGTTATATTCTGTGAAGCGTTTTGACTCATCGATATGATGTGGAAAGCGTTACATAAATGTAAGGATTATCATTATTTTGTAACTGAATTAAATAATTTTATTGATTTAAATCAATTCAAATGATTCCTGCTGGTATTATGATAACGCTGCTGCAAAGCAATGCTTACCAAAGAACAACACAATTATATTTCTGTAGTGCGATTTACATCAGGAAATAAGGGAGTAATCCAGCTACTTGGAATGGAATTGGAATAGATGCATCAGAATCAAATCCATATTGAAATAGAATGGGAAAGTCCAGTGGCATATGCAGAAAGGACAGATGAACTCCATCAGAACATTATCATTATTATCACACCGTCAGCATTTGATTGGAGAACGTAGGCCGATGTCCACCTATTTGGCCTTCACCACCTGGAACTCGCTAGATATGTGATGGTCCAAATTATGCACTCCAAATATCTCGAGATATCGTCTTTTGTTTAGCAGGAATGTACGTAGGCTTTTCGTGCAACAAACTGTGCTATGTCTTTCCACAGTCTTTGTAGGCAGTTTATTCCACAATATTACTACACACTGCATTTACTAGTGCATGAATTTTTCAATAAAAAGCAGCATACTCAAATTAATGTTGACTTTTTTCATGTTCTAACCTTTAGTGTTGACCCAACTCTTTTACGAAATTTTCCATTTCCTCCACACTTTGTTGTATCAAGCTAGTTCCTTGTGAATGTACCTTTTTGATCTTGATGTCAACTTTGCCATGCTGGTATTGCCAGTCTCACTTCCTATTATTGATGACAATACGATGCAGCATGCACATGAAATTTGTATCCCACATTTAAGATGGAAGTTGCTTCTACTGAATGATCCCATGATATAACTCTTAAAATCTGTGACGCATTTCCTTGTGAAGTGTTGTTCATGAACTCAGTCGGCTAAAATAGCTACCCACCTGTAATCTCGCTAGAAGTTCCCCTTTGCCACCATTTACCCTCTCAGGGCTCAATCACACAACTCGACTGTCCAATGGCCAGATTGTGATTCTCCTCAGTAGAAGAGCAGAGCAGGGGGGGTCTGCCTGCTTGTCAAGCCATTTCGAGGCGAGGCGAGGCAAAGGGAGTGAGGAAGACAGAGACAGGGTCAGAGGGAGAGGGGCATGTCGAGGGAGAGAGGAGGCGAGGCAAAGAGAGTGAGTGAGGGGGACACAGGGAGTGAGAGGAGACGAAGGAGGGGTGGCGAAGGAAGTGAAGGAGTGAGGGAGAGAGGGAGGGGGATGCAGAGGGAACGAAGCAAAGCGAGTGAGGGCGAGAGAGAGCGAGTGGACTGAGGAAGGGAGGGAGGGAGAGAGGGGTCGAGGCGAAGGGATTGTGGAAGAGAGCTCCAGAGCCTCGGGGAGTAGTGGTTTAATGCAGGGCCGCCAAGAGTGGAGCGGAGGATTCGGGGCGTCGAGGAGACCAGACCAGGTGAAGCGAAGGCAACGGGTGCTGGTTTGACGAGATAGGAGAGGTTGGGAGGTGCAGTAAAGTGGAGGGATTTAACAACAAGTGTGTGGATCTCGAAATCGAACTATTTCTCTTGCAAAGAGGAGGAGAATGGTTGAGTGAGAGAGCGGGGGGTGGGTGGTGGGAGTGGCGGGGTTCGAGGAGGGAGCTGTTGGATTTGGTGAAGAACTGGTTAAAATTAGTATAGACTGTTAAAAACAGAGAGTGGGCTAGAATGATGCTATGTGGTGTTTTTGTATAACTGCTGTACAAGATAAGGGAAGTTACTACACATAGTGTGAGTCGTTAAGGTCACCATTAGAAACCGGTTAGAACAGACTGCAATAAGAAGAGCTCATTAGCGAAGAAAGGCAGAGTTGGGTGTAAAAAGGGATTGTGAATAAGCACGAGAGTGGCATGAGATGTTCTCGTGAACATCATGTGTCCAAGAAAGGATAAAAGTGTTGAGACAAAGGAATAGAGAGAGCGGAGACGGAGGAGCAGAAGGACCTGATGGAAGATACTGTAACGTGACAGTAGCCAAGCCGCTCTTGAGAAGGAAGAACCGCTGATGGAAGAAACTGTACCACGACAGCAAGGAAGCCGTCTGGAAGGAAAAGACAAGAAAAGGACTATCCCGCTTAACCTCGAGTAATGTGTGCCAGGTATTGTGTATGAGGATGATGTATGCCCTGTAATATAATATTGCTTGCTTTAGTGTCAGCTCAATGAGTATACCTGAGTAAAAGAAACCTGGTGTAAAAGACATAAATCAGTAGTACCAGGTCAATCGGAGGCTGGCTGTAACCTCATTTTTGACCGCAGAAATTATATTTTCAACCTGAGAAATTAATCTCTAACAGAGCGAGGGAGTGATGCAGGGGAAAGGGGAAAGAGATAGAGAGGTCTTTAGAATTAGAGTTAGAGAATAAAAGTAGAGAGTTGTGGGTGGCAGTATAAGAGAATGAGATTGAGTGTGTTTTTGACTGTCGGTCTGAGAGTGTGTGTGACTGTGTGTTTACAATTTAATACAGAGACATCAGTCATGCTCAAGCAAGCTTTATTACTAGATAATAATTACACGAACTGCAGCGTTTGCCCCCAGCACCCGTCTCCCAGAACCCCAGCCCCCAACCCCGAGCCCCCCAGCCCCGAGCCACGAGGCCCCAGCACCCAGCACAAGCCACATTCTTTCATTTCATTGAAGTGTTCCCCGCTTCTGTTCTAGCTGCTCTTACTAACCCTGAATCCCACAGCGACACTGCTCAGAATATGGTATGTCTGAGCAGCCGAAGACTTGTTTTGATGTGCGGCCTCCGTGCCTCTAACCACGCCCTCGCCTCCTAGTCGGTCTCTTGCGAACCCGTCGACTCCCTCGACTCTTTGGCACCCCGCTAACCCCTCGTCTTCTACCACCCCTTGGCTCCCCGCCACCCTTTGGCTTCCAACGAGCTCCTGGCCCCCAATGACGTACATACAACCCACCACCGCCTCCCCCCATCGTAAGTCCTCGCCCCCCACGATCTCCTTGCACCGCAGACTCACTCTCCTCCAAACAGAAGTCTGGTTCTGTGCAGGGCTTGCACTGGCCGAGTTGATTCCTATTATTTCCTCAATCTTGCAGCGTTGAATCGGGTAGCGGGCGGTACGATATTCATCGATCAGGCCATAGAAAACTGGTTTTGTCCACCCGACGTCGCAGTTTATCTTTCGGACAATACAACTCGCTGTACACAAAATACATGTGATCTTCCGGCAAATCGCTAAACCTTGTGTCTTTGCACCCGCCACTGAAACACTGCTCCAGACACGGGGTGTTGGTGGTGTAGAACACAAGACAACCTCCGCTTCTCAGAGAAGGTCTCATAACCTTCCCCAGTTTCTCAGCCCACGAGTCAGGTTTGTTGTTTTCGCCGAATAGGACCTTATGTTCCGTGCATCTCCCGGACGATGAGGGGTAGACGGCGATGTAATTGTACTTTGAGTTGTGATCAGCCGTCTGTAAATCGGCCTGGCCGAGGATCTGGGCTCTGTCTTGGTTGTTCCACTTGTATTTCACCGCCGTGTTACCCTGGCACTGGTCAGCAGTCAGCATGATGAGAAAACCAATCTGTACATCTACAGGTTTCTTTATATCGATACTAATGTGGAACCTGGGAGACAAACAACAACAATAACATTACAATTTATAGAGCAACTTTTCACATCGGGAAGACGTCCCTAGGCGCTGAACAATTAGTTCCGGACCCGAGCAGTGGGGGTGGGGTGGCGCGGTAGAGGGAAGGGGAAGGATAGTAGGAGAGATGGAAATGTTGTGAGGCGAGCAGACGGCACGGTCAAAGAGGAAGGTATTAAAACCGGCCTTCAATGAAGCAAGGGAGGAAGTGAGGCGAAGTGATGAAGGCGAGGTGATGTAACAGAATGGGTGGACGAGGGCAGCGCCGTTGCCGTGGTTTACATGGACTTTCAGAAGGCATTTGACAATGTGCCGCATGAGAGGCTTTCTAGTAAAATAGCGGCCCAGGCGTTGAAGGGCAGTGGCAACTGGATCCACAATTGGATGTGAGACAGAAAGCAGACAGTGGTGGTGAGCGGTTGCTTTTCAGACTGGAGGGAAGTGTGCAGTGGCGTCCCCCAGGCATCAGTTTTTGGATCCCTGCTCTTTTTATTATACATTAATGATTTGGATTTGGGTTTAGGGAGTACGGTTTCCAAATTTGCTAACAATACTAAGTTAGGGAGAATAGTAAGGGAGGAGGATAGCAGCCAACTGCAAGAGGGTACAGATAAAATGGTAAAGTGGGCAGACACATGGCAGAGGCGGTTTAATATAGAGAATTGTGAGGTAATACACTTTGTTAGAAAAAATGAGGGGAGGCAATATAGTCTAGCTAGTACAATTTTAAATGGTGTGAAGGAACAGGGAGACCTGGGGATTTGTGTTATTGACACTTTGAAAGTGGAAGGACAAGTGGACACAGCCGTTTTGAAGGTATATGGGCTTTATAAATGGCGGTATAGAATACAAAAGTCAGGAACTGCTGATTAACCCCTATAAGACTTTGGTTAGGCCTCAGCTGGAGTAATGTGTACAATCCTGGTCACCACATTTTAGGAAGGATATTAATGCATTGGAGAGTGTGCAGAGGAGATTTGGTAGGATGGTACCCGGAATGAGGGACTTCAGCTACGAGGAAAGGCTAGATACGCTAAGTTTATTCTCGCTAGAAGAAAGAAGATTGAGAGGAGACCTAATATAGGTTTACAAGATGATGAGAGGTTTCGACAGGGTGAATAAGGAAATACTGTTTCCAAAGGTGGAAGAATCAATGACTGGTGGTCACAGATTTAAGATAGTTTCAAAAAGAAGTAGATGGGAGCTGAGGAGTATTTTTTTCACTCAAAGAGTTATTCGAATCTGGAATGCATTGCCTGAAAAGGTGGTGGAGGCAGATCCTATAACAGCTTTTAAAAGCGAACCATATATTTATTTACGAAGAGCAGGTCTGATAGGTTATGGGGGGAAAGTTGGGCAGTGGGATTGAGTTGCTCTGTTCAAAGAGCCGGCACAGACTAGATGGGCTGAATGGCCTCCTTTTGTGCCGTACTGTTCTATAATTCTATAATTCTATCAACAGGTAAAAAGCACAACATTTTTTTTCTTGCGAATCGTACATGTTACAACGATGACATGTTTGTACACGAGCGACAATGCATCACTTGTCTGAACACGTCTCGATCTCTTGTCTGCCCTGTTCTACATGCGGAAGCTGCCTAATCCTGAACTGTGAGTATGTACCGACAGTGTTGATGGAAATTTACTGTGTCCCTAACAAAGTGTGCATGGAGCTTTTCTGTTGGTTCCAACCTGACCACGGAATACAGTGATACACTTGAAAGGGGAATATTTACCGGGATTCTGTCAGGGGACTGTGATTTTTGATGGTTAGTTTGGAGAAGGCTGCAATCCGTTTTTAAATAGTATAAAATGTTGCCGAAGATTAATCAAACAATGCGGCGGGTGTGTAATCAAAAAGGTTTATTTGACATCACATCAATAGCGATTAACAAATGGAAAAAGCAATTTTGGGAATCCTGTCATGCCACAGCCATAGACTAGATTGAAAATTGTATGACCCGTTCCTACTGCAGAGTCGATGTGTAATTCCCCTGTTCATGTCTCCTATTCTTGTTGGATCAGTTCCGCATGCAAACTACGCCAGTTTTTATACTAATCTTTAAAATGAGTACGAACTGAGATTATGTTTCCTCTTTCACATCTACTGTTGTGTCATCGACTTTTCGTTCTGTGACTAGATTCTTTACAACAGCTCCTCTCCCGTTGCCTCCCCCTTCCATTTTTAAAACATTATCTCATCTAACGGTTTCATCCATGTCAACCGATCTTTCTTTGATCATTGTTTCTCATTGTCGAGCACTTTACTTCAGCATTTTAGTTTTATCCTGTTCAGCTTTGCGTTTTGGCGTTGAATATACTTTAGCGCATTTTGGCGCATATCAAACAGTACAATCTCTGGCATACCTCTAGGTCTGTAACCCTGCACTGGGAGTGTTCCAGATTTCTATTCATGCAACAGGATATCAGATTTACTGGAAACGTTTGTTAATTAAATAGTCTGAAAAATTAAAATGAATGGACCTTTCACCACTTTGATGAGATCCTCCCTGAATTTTGTCTGTGTGATCGCATATATACACGTGTTTACGCAGGAACTGAAAAGCTGCAGCATGTAACCAGCTTGCCTGCTAGTATACACAGGGTCATTATGGTCTGTGCTGGTATACGTTTTTGAAATGCGCCAATATAAGAAAAATCCAACATATGTCATCCATAATAATATGAAACTGACAGAAATAGTAAAGAGTAAAACAATGGATTTCCTTCGGCTCTTCATCTCCGGATCACAGTCTCTCTCACCTCTATTCCTGTCCCCATCAATGTGTCCCCGGAATCTACTGCGGGCTCGGCTGGCCACCAATATATGGCTGACAGTCAGGGCGTTGAGCAGCAAAATCACAACGAATGGCAGCACTGGTATTAAAATATGATTAAGCGTGTCAAACACTGCCCATCTGAGCGACGTGAAATAGCTTATTTTAGGTACGCAGCCCCATGGTATCTTGTTAACTATATATATTGGCTCAACTACAAAACCCCAGGGAATATTTGTCAACAAACAACACACTCCTAACACCGCTATCACTGTGCCTGCAGTTTTTTCTGAACAATATTTTGCTTTCAGATTTTGGCAACAGATGGCCACATATCGGTCAAATGTGAAAGCTACAGTGTACCAGACAGACATTGCTGTGACTGAAGCAGAAAGGGCCATCAGGGCTGCACACACAGGTGTGATGGACACAAACGGATTCCGAAAATAAAAAGGAATAGTGTGATAGAAAATTGCCGTTAATATGATTACCAACAGATCTGCTGTGGACATGGCCACCAGGTAGCGAGTGATACACTTGGAGAGACCGCACTTCCCTCGAGCCAGGACCACAATCGACAATAGATTGCCTACAGAAAGAGAGAGGTTGAGAAATGGTCATTACAGTACTAAACAAAATTGCATTTACCTATTGATGGAGTTGATATGGTGCGAATAAGTGTAGAGGGTTTTTTCTGGCACAGCTCCTTCTCCCGGTACAAAACCAAATCTTGCTGATTGGAAGCGAGATACGGAACCAACTGGATTTCAGAGATACAATGTCAGGGATACTGATAGGGGCGGGAAGAGGTATCACACAGTCAAATGTACAGACACAAACAGAGAGTGAGACAGATGCAGAGAGGGAGAGAGCGGCGGAGACAGAGACAGTGGTGCATAGACATGGAGAGAGATACACACAAAGAATGGAGAAAGAGAGATATAGATTGAGAGAATGAAAGAGGAAGGGAAAGAGAGAGTGAAAGAGAGAGAAAGAGACAGATGCGGATACACTCACACGGGAAGATGCTAAAACAAGAAGAGATAGACACAGATACATGGAGTGTGAGAGAGAGACAAAGAAAGAACACCATGAAAAACAATTACATTTTCCATTTCTATAACACCCCTGACACGTGTGCTAATGCATATGCGACCCTCAGAAACCTTCACTATTCGTGTATGCAGTTCACTCACGGTGTGAAATCGAGGGAAAAGGAGCAGCGCGAGTTCATCAGCAGAAATTACCAGTCTCGATCAAACGACTATCTGTAGATAGACGCGTCCAACCACCGATAGACTTGGAGAGAGATAGAGGGATAAACACACGGAAAGTAAGAGGGAAACACAGATAGAGATCAGAGATATACACAAACAGACGGAGCGATGAGAGACAGACAGACAGACAGCAAGAGAGAAACACGCAGATAGGGATAATCAGTGAGACGAACAGATATGGAAACATACATAGACATAGGGAGATGCAGAGATGGAGACAGACAGAGATACTGAGGGAGTGAGAGCAAGGGGGTGAGAGAAAATTATACAATCACACACAAACAGACACAGAGGTACAGATTTCGCATCGCTGTTCGATTGTTTGAAAATCTGGATAAATGTTTACACAGCCTATCTGATGTTTCACTTATAACTTAACACTTCTTATTATCAATAGGTGCACAATTTGAAATATCGGATTTATAAGTAATTCTTAACGGGTTATGGTTCGTTACGAAAAATTTACGTATATTATTAATAAGCATTACATTTCATATAGCGCCTTATCACGACTTCTGTACATCGCAAAGTGCTTCGCAGAATACTCTGTAAAGTGAAGTGACTATATTTCAGGGTGAAACTCAGCAGCCAATCGCGCACAGGAGTTTCCCACAACAGTCATGAGTTGCAATGCCCAATTTTATTGTTGGGTGTTTTTTTTAGAGTATGTTATCAGGCGTGTTGATTCCGAAAACTTGCCCAAGCTTTCCTTCCACCTGGAATCGAACCCTTGTCTCTTGCGTGGAAGACGTGTGTCCTAATCAATGAGCTCCAAGACATCTAGAAAATACTGCTTCCTTGTCTGCAATCCGGCTCTTGTTCATTGCAACGTCTCTGTACTATACTGGATTGACTTAAAGTTTACAATTGTGGATGAAACGCCGAAAACTGAGTAACCAAAAGCATGGACGACAATTACTTGAATTTCAACTGAATGTTGCAGCCGGCTCCAATTCACAAATTTCTGACTCAGGCAAGAGTAGTGAAAAAAAAGACCTAGACCGACGCACAAAAATAGTTTGAAACATTAGTTCTAATTGTAAGACCATGTGCTATGATCAGGTTGTTATCGTGCCATTTATCATTCTCTCTCTCACTCTGTAGTACATATCTATAGACTAAAGAACGTTTCAAATAGCGCCACACATACACGCTTACAAAGACTGTCTCTCACGTGCCCCATTTCTCTCTTTCCCTTTCTCCGCCTCTCTCTCTCTCTCTTGCACAGTTTCTCTCACATATACACCCTCTGTCACATTCTCTCAGTCTCTCATCCGACATATCTCTCACACACTGCCTCACAAAAACACACTCGCTCACTCTCTCACACACATTCCCACTCATTCTACAACACACATATTATCTCACTGTCACAACCTTCTCTCTCTATCTCTCACTCTGCCTCCCCTCCCCTCTCTCTTTCTCTGCGTAGGTGTGTGCATGCTGCCAATTGAGCTAGACTTTCAGCATAGGTTAAACCGTCTGTTTCAAACATTAAGAATTCATTAGATTTTCACATTTTCTTCTCTCTATCTTCCTCACTAGATACTATGTATAAGGGCCTATATTGAAGATTTTTAAAAACAAAACTGTATTTACAGCTTTATGCGGTCTGGAAAACATTTCACACAGTGCCAAACATAGCCTCCCAGACGTATACTCTCTCTCACCCACACACACACCCTCACATAAACTATGTCGCACACAATCATACACATCGTCTCAAGCACGCTGTCTTTCAAACACTCCCTGATTCTTCCTTTACGTACTCTATCTATATGTATATGCTCTACATGTAGGAAACTATTTGGTCTTCATGGAGCTTTGCAACTTAATTCAATTTTCGTTTGCCAGGAGATTTTTCAAATACAATATTTGCAAACATATGTTGGCGAAGCAGCAGCCAAACAATGCACAGAATGCCATGTAGTCCAGTTTATCTCGCAAATTGTGGCCACAGAAACCCAACTATATTTAATTCTCTTTTTAAATTGTGCCATGACATCTTTAACATTTAATAAGACGATTTGGATCTCTCTGTCTAAGTTCTTATTGAAATCACTTCTCCTATGGTCATGGTCAATGTCCAGATAAGGGGCTGAGAACATAAATTTCTATTATTTGGGGGGCAAGTGATTCCAATTGAATCATCCTGGCTGTTTTACTTTACTGCAAACTAACGAAACTAATGGATTAGCTAAACAACTTGCCAGGAACTCCAATTGCAGCGAGAATCGGATAGTAAGTACGAGTTATCCTGTGTATTATCGCAACTTCCATCCCCAAAACAGAACCAATGCTGCCTCTCCGTACAGACACCAAAGTCACGCTAAAAAGATAATAATCAAGAAGACAAAACGCCGCCTGATTTATACCAACAGTGAGCGCTTCACTGAGCAGATATACTGCCTGATCAATGCTGAGTTTCATGGAAAACACTCAGTCTCCAAGGAGCTTTGCAACTTAACACAATTGGAGTTTAACTCCAGCTTGTTATCTCACCCACGCAGAAATAAATTGCCATGTTTTCTGCATCTGAGGGGCTACCGTGTGTGAAGGGCTGTATCTAAATCCAATCATAAATCTAATTGTTCGCAAAATATTAACGGAGAACCTGTCAAACTGCACCTGTCGCTCGATATTTGGAGCACTCGCCGTACAGGCGCGAGACCTGTTTGCGAATCAATGCAGATCAGGGTAAAACCTTGGGCAAGTTCTTCTACTCCACACAACTAATAATAATCCATCGCCCCAAAAAATATTAATAAAACTAGTGATTTTCAATCCAAGTCTGTTTGTGGGACACTACTGTGCAGAATTAGCTGCCGCACTTCATCCATCAATACACATAGTCAATTCACTTCACGGTAAACTATGTGAAGCGCTTTTAGACATTTATCGGATGTAAAAAGCGCTTTAGCTAAATCCAAGGATTAGAATTGTTATTAACATTTTCCACCCCGTAACCACTTCCCATTTTTGCAACAAATCCATCTCACGGCTTGATGATATATTTTACAAGTGGATCAGAAGAAATCTCCACGATGATTTGGTTTCTCTTAACGGTCCTTCCGATCATGGACGTGAGGTAGATCAGAAATGTTCATTGACATGTTCATCCTAGAGATAATTCATTTGGCGCTGTGATATCCATGTGTGTTGAAGGTGTTTGTTGGTGGTGATATCCACGACGGCCACGGACAACAACAGCAATTAACAAATTGAATGAGTACCATCAAGGTTGCCCATTATACACAGTCCCTAATAATGATAATTTCGTCACTCAATCCTCGACTGCCTATGTGGCTACCACTTTTAGCCACAACACGTGGCCGAGGTTGCACATTGAATTGGTATGTTTGTGGGATAAGCCAGGAAATTGAATGTGTTACATCCGATAGACAGAATAGATAGTAACCTTTGAATTTGAATTAGCGCTATAAGCATCTGACTGACGTCTCAAAGTGCTTCGCACAATGTTCTGAATTGAGTGTATATCTCTGGGAACAATGCAGCAGCCCATTGACACAGCAGTGTCTAACAAGCACTCGTGGATTGAAACAACCACGTTTTATTATTGTTTCTTTTGTGACGGATTTTTCTGCGGGGACCCCGCTGTGCTCAATTGACTGCCGCGTTTCGTCTACAAATATACAGTCGTTTCCCTTCCGCAGTGTATTCTGTTAAGCGCTTTTAGACGTCGATAAGATGTGGAAATCAAATGCAATCAAATGCAAGGATTATTATTATGAAATCTAAGTCTCTTTAGTGTGAGGCAAGTGATCTGGGCAGACGTCTCGCTGCAATGGATGCGATTGGGATTTTTCCTGGGTACAGCTATACAAATTCCTCTGCCCTGGGTTTACTAACACCACGTGAACTGCAGAAAACACTTCTTGCTAATATTTTTTTTTTGTGGCTAACCGGAAAACAATTGTGATTATGTCGGAGGGATGTGTGTCTCTACAAATGCATGACTTGCTACTTGGGGACCATGTCTTTGGCGGATCTGATGGTGGTTTCCAGCACAGTGTTTTTCAATCGCATTGCTCCTTGTTACTTCCCAGTTGCCCAGTAAACTTGTCCGGTGTTTATTTGGTATGGCACCGAGTTAAGGTAGTACAGAGGCAATAAAATACTTAATTTAGTAATCACAAAGACGATTAATGAACAGTTACAAATATCATGCTTACAATTGGAGAAGATGATTCAGGGCTGAACTCCACCTTCCCTGGGGACACCAACACATAAATATTCATTTGGCTAAATTTTTTAGCCATGAAACCACACAAAACAATGGATACAGGATCTCACTTGTACCATTTCAACATTATCACAGTGGTATCCCAATGGTGTCAACATTCTCAACATTTGTTTCATTCTTCTGAACTCCAAAGTGCAGAAACATGGTAATGTGAAATAGGGTGCAGCCAGAGGCCATTCTACCCAATCATAGTTCACACTTTGATTATTCATTCACATTCCTGAACTGTTCCGTTCCATCGACTTTCCATAACCCAAGGTTGATCAGGTTTTGTATCTCGGAAAGTTGGAGTTCCTCTGTTACCATATGCGAAATGTTCCATTCAACAGACTCTCATCCTTTCTTGACACCTTCACGTCGTAAAATCTCTTGAAGATCTTGTCGAAGCAGACCGGAAGGCACCAATCCTTCCAATTCATCAGGACAGGTCAGGTAAACTTGAAGCCACGCACATCTGTTTTTGTGAATGTTGACATTTAGGTAATTCTAGTTGATCGTAGAGTCACTTGCATCAATACAATGTCCATTTTTTATTGACTTGAAATAGACAGTTAAGCACCATCCTTCCAAGTAAGAAAAGCGATAACACTTATCCATCAATTCTTCATAAACACAATAAAAAAACTCACAAACACAGACCTCACTCAATTTGGTTCAAACTCTCTGGCACACATTCCTTCACATCAATCAAGATTGTCCAGTTTTTACATAAAATGGGATATTAAATAAAAATTTAAACAAATATTTGTAAGTTCCATAGTCACTTGAAGCGCTTCTTACACTGCGTGAAAACTCATACGATTCCTGATTGCAGCAACAAATGCAATTTCCGTCTGGTTCACTGTGACTTGTACATTTCATCGACAACTGAAAACAAATTATTGCACTGAAATGTCTGCTTGTGCAGCTGTTGCCGGAGCCAATGTGTTCTTCATTGGTTGAAAATATTCCCTGTGATTTTTCGGGGTCCCCATTGTACGTACGGTCCGGCGATACATCGATATGTATGATATAGCCGATATATTTGTTACATCGGTGAGCCGACATCGACATTTAAAGAACGCAGATATATAGAAACAGAAATCGATATATCGAAAAATGGGATGCACTCGCACTGGACGACAAGACCCAGAATGCTCATCTCTATACACAATGCACAGACCGAGGTGCAAGCCGCCATATTGTATTCATAGTCCTCGAACACAATATACAGGTATGCAAGGGGTGAGGGGAGAGAGACGGTGTGGGTGGAGTGGGGGGTGCGAGAGAGACAGCGGGGGTTGCGGTGGGGTGAAGTGTGAGAGAGAGACGGCGGGGGATGGGTGGGGGATGAGTGAGACGGCGGGGGGGAGTGGAGGTTGAGAGAGACGGCTGTGGAGGGATGGGGGGTGAGAGAGACGGCGGGGATGGGGTGGGAGAGAGAGAGAGACGACGGGTGGAAGGGTGGGGGGTGAGACTGAGACGATGGGAAGGAGGGAATGGGGGGTGAGAGAGAGACGGCAGAGGTGTGTGGGGGGTGTGGGGTGAGAGAGAGACGGCGCGGAGGGTGTGACGGTGAGAGAGAGACGGTGGTGGGGGGGCGGTGTGTGTGGGGGGTGAGAGTGAGACGGCGTCGGTGGTGTGAGGGGTGGACAGACGGCGGTGGGGGGTGTGGGGGAAGAGAGCGACGACGTGTAGGGTGGAGAGAGAGGAGGGTGAGAGATGGGGAATGTGCTAATATACAGTTAGATAGATAGAGATGTGGGGGTGTGAGAGAGGAGAGAGACACAACAACAACAACAACAACAACAATTTACATTTATATAGCGCCTTTCACGTCGGGAGGACGTCCCAAGGCGCTAAACAAGAGGCGTGTGACCCGAGCTGCGAGGGGAATGTTTGGGAAGGGGTGAAACACGAAGGACAAGATGGGAGGGCTGGAGGGAGACAGTGTGAGGACAAGGTGCGAGGGGCCTTGTTTCTCTCACCTTGTGGGAGACACTCCATGTCCAAGGTACCAGGGCTGAGGAGCCGGTGGGTTTTGGGGACTGTCACCACACTGGACCGTTTCCCAGCATTTTAAAGATGGTCCAGAGGAGCGGCGAGGACAAGGAGCGGTTACTGGGCTATTGTTGATTGTTATTGTTTTTGTTATTTATTGCTGTTGATAGCTGTTGTTTTATTCCCCCCTCAACCCTTGCCCCCTGGCCTCACCCCTCACCCTTTTGCTCTCCCCTTTTCCCCTCCTATCCCTCTTCTCCCTTCCCCGCTTCTCCCTTAATTTAAGTCCCCACCATCTTTCCCTCCCTTTCCCCTTAACCCCCTTTCTCCCCCTTTTTCCTTCCTAATTTTACCTCAACCTCGCCTCCCTCTCCCCCCTTATCCTCTTTTTCCCCTTTCTCCCCTGGCCCCAATTCCACCACTGCTTGTGGGGCACTGTTTTGTGCAATATGGCTGCCGCATTTCTCCGACAAATATACAGTCAATTTTCCTTCTCTCCTTCCCCCAACAACATTCCCCGCCTCCCTCCCTACACCCCCCCCCCCCCCCCCCCCCCCGCTCTGGTCCCTACCTCTTCTCCGCACCTTCTTCCCTCATGTTTGCTCCCTACCCCCCACCTGCTCTGTCCCAAACCTGGGACATTGTTGTAATCCGTGAAGCGTTTTGACACATCGATATGATGTGGAAAATGTTATATAAATGTAAGGATTATCATTATTTTGTAACTGAATTAAATAATTTTATTGATTTAAATCGATTCAAACCATGCCTGCTGGTATTATGATAATACTGCTGCAAAGCAATGCTTACCAAAGAACAACACAATTATAATTCTGTAGTGCGATTTACATCAGGAAATAAGGGCATAATTCAGCGACTTGGAATGGAATTGGAATGGACGCATCAAAGTCACATCCATTTTGAATTAAAAAGGGAAAGTCCAGTGACATATGCAGATCGGACAGATGAACTCTATCATAACATTATCATCATTATCAGCATTTGCATTTGCTTGGAGAATGTAGGCCGATGTCCACCTAATTGGCCTTCACCACCTGCAACTCGCTAGATATGTGATGGTGCAAATTATGCACTCGAAATATCTCGGTATATCATCTTTTATTTAGCAGAAACTTAGGTAAGCTTTTCTTGCAACGAACTACGCTATGCCTTTCTACTGTCTTCGTAGGCAGTTTATTCCACATTATTACTACACACTGCATTTAGTAGTATAAAATGTTGTAAATAAAAGGCAGCATTCTCAAATTAATGTTAAAAATTTTCATGTTCTAACCTTTTCTGTTGACCCAGCTCTTTTTATGAAATTTTCAATTTCCTCCACATGTTGTTGTATCTTGCTGGTTCCTTGTGAATGTACCTTTATGATCTTGATGTGACTTTGCCATGCTGGTATTGCCAGTCTCACTTTAATTTGGAGGATATAATAATAATCCTTGCATTTGATATAGCGCTTTCCACATTTTATCAACGTCCCAAAGCGCTTCACAGAATATACTGTAAAGTGAATTGACTGTATATATTTGTGGGCGAATTGTGGCAGCCATATGCGCACAGCAGTGTCTCACACACAGTCGTGGATTGAAATGACCAATTTTACTGTTGTGGTTTTTTTTGAGGGATTATTATTAGGCGTGTGGAGTAAGGAAACTTGCCCAAGGTTTCCCCCAGACCTGCCTGGATTCGAAACAGGTCTCCCCATCTTGGTCTCCCCAGCTTGCAAGACAAGTTCTCTAACCACTGAGCCACAGGAGCTCCACGATGACAGTACGAAGCAGCATGCACATGAAATGTGTGTCCCACATTTAAGATGGAAGTTGCTTCTATTGAATGATCCCATGATATACATCTTAAAGTCTGTCATTCACTTCCTCGAGAAATGTTGGTCATGAATTCAGCAGGCTAAGCTAGCTACCCGCCTGTAATCTCTCTAGAGGTTCCCCTTTGCTCCCAATTACCCTCTCAGGGCTCAACCACACAACTCGAATGTCAAATGGCCAGTTTGCGATTCTCCTCATGGGAGGAGCACAGGAGTGGTGGTGGGGGGGGTTGGGGGGGTGGTGGTGGTCTGCTTCCTTATCAAGCCACTTCAGATATCTGGAATATGTGATCAGGTGCTGTGCCAAATGCAAGGATCACTATTCCAGTATTATTATTATTATCATCATTACAATATATTCAAGGCTCTGGACAGAGCCAGTGACTGTGTTGGTGTGTGGGTGGCCAGGACGAGGACAGAGAGAACTACTGTATTGTTTCAAGCGCTTAGAGACTTTACCCCACATCGAGTTCCTATAGCTCAGTGGTTAGACCACTCGCCTTACAAGAGTCAGTCCTATGTTCGAATCCAGGTAGATCAGGGTGAAACCTTGGCCAAGGTTCCTTACTCCACAGACACCTAATAATACTCCACCCAAAAAATACACAAAAATAAAAATTGGTCGTTTCATCCCATGACTGTCTGTGGGACACTGCTGTGTGCAATTGGCTGCCGTGTTTCATTCACCAAATGTACAGTCAATTCACGCTACAGAATATCTGTGAAGCACTTTGAGACATTGATAAGATGCGAAGGATGTAACGATTATTATTATATTTAATATCATAAATGGCTCTGCGTTTGTTTGGCAGAATGTCACAAACAATCCAACCCACTTGCCTTGTTGCTGAGGGAGCCGATCCATGCTACTGTTGCTCAATGTAACCAGTGATTGACAGGAGACATAGAGAGTGACCCCCCCCCCCCCCCCATGACGTCACCAGGCTGACACTCCAGGCCATCACAGGGGGGATTGTGACGTCAGACCCGGCGATGGGTTTGTGGACAAACATTGTCTGTTTCCACGTTAGTTAAGACGGGAGAGAGGGAGCGACAGGACCCCCAGCCCCCACAGCTCAATAGCATTGATCGAGGCATGACAGGGTAGGTGGAGAAGATGGGTCCTATCAGAGAAGAGCCCGATGTAGGTCTTGACCTTCAAGGTTTTCTTGGATTTGAAGGACTGTTTAGTGGAGCATTAATTTTGATGAAGTCCATTCAGACCTGGTGATAGACCATTGACATAGAATTGAGCAATTTGGCATGCACATGTATATTGAAGCAGCAGTGGTTGCTGTTGTTCGAGGTTGAATTTTGCGATGAGCAGTTCGAAAAGTGAATCAGTCATGTCATTGAGGGTTCAATCAGAGGGTGATGAATATGGAATTCCTCACGCCAAAGGGCTGTTGATGCTCATTCCTTGAACATGTTCAAGACTGAGATAGATTTCTAATTCATTTAGGGATTAAGTGATATGTGAATAATGATAGCTGGAATTAGAATGCAATATCAGCCATAATTGAATGGCGGGGCAGGTTCGAAGGGCTGAATGGCCCACTTTTGCCCCAACATCTCATGTTGTTATGTTCTTATGGTCTTGCTGAAGATTTCCTCCTGCCAAGGTTTGCTCAGAAATATTCTTAGTTATCATATTACCGATCGTGATCCTAAGATAACGTAATGACTTGAATTCCCATATATATGTCTGGCAGTGCATCCATGTTGATTATTTTGGGGGGCAATCCACACTTTCTCTACCATCATTTGCTTTGATACTTGTGGCTAACTCATTAGATAGATGGAAAGATGCAGAGAGCAGTGTGGCATAGATTGCGTCTTAATGAATATGCTTCTTAATAGTGGAGTTTAGAACACCTCACAGTGTTAGGAGGTCTTTACTTGTACTAAACTCATGATTGATCTGGATTGAATGAATGACATCTAACTCTATATAATCTATTGTGAAAAGACAACTTGAATTTCCAACTAGAACAGCTCAATCTAATGTAAAGATTATTACTATTTCAAACAGATACAACGCCATTTCTAATATAGCACTAACGGTGAGTGTAAAGTACCGAATACCAAAGGGATTAGAGCAGCTAAATGTGGTTATGTGACTGGCCCAGTAAGTGAGTGTTTGGGTAAATGAAGATGGATTTGAGCTGGTGCCTGAATTTGGTCTGTGTCACACCATAGATGACGGTGCTGGAGCAGGAGCTGAGGTACCGCATCATGTAACCCACATACTGAGCGATGGTGAAAGGGCTGCTGTAATCAGACTGATCGAGTTTGGCCTCCGTCATCATTGCAAACGTGTAGGTTACCAAGTAGATGAGCCACAGCAACACAAATGTCCCTGAGATGGTAAAGAGCAGGATAATGGATTTATGACGACTCTCCATCTCTTCGTCCCTCCCCGTGTCTGATCCACGCAGACGCTTGCGCACAGTGCTGGCCACTAGAACCTGCCTGATGGTCATAGAGTTGAAGAGGATGATAACGATGAATGGAAGCATTGGATTTACAAACATATGATTAAAGTAAAATGACCTCCAGCCAATAGCAGTATAAAAGCTGGCAATCAATCGGCAGTACCAGGGTTGCCCATTGATCATCAACAGCGGTTGGAAGATAAAATAAATGGGGATATTTTCTGCGCTTAAAAATGCACAGATTGTCCAGATCACCAGGCCCGCTGTCCTTTCGGTGCAGTATTTGGGTTTGATCTTTGGGCAGCAGATGACAATGAAGCGGTCGAAGGTGATGGCCATGGTCAGCCAGACAGAGGTATCAATGACGAAGTATCGCAACGCAATGTGCACTCTGCACACGGGGGTCCGGAAAAAAGGGAAGTGCGGCAGGTGGAGCAGAAATGTATTCCTCAGGATCACACCAATGAATATTACCAGCAGATCAGCAACAGCCATGGCGACCAGGTAGCGGGTGACTGTATTGGAGAGTCCACACTTTCCCTGGGCCAGGACCACAATGGTCACCGCAATCGCTGCAGGAAAGTCACAAACACATTCATACATTTCACTATCTCATGATTGATTGGGCCTGGCTGCAAACTATAATATGTTTCCATGCATTCGCTTAATGCATATCACTATCACACATTTAAAAAGATGCATTTCACAGAATGTTCAGAGAACACTAACTATGTTCACAGCACAGAATAGTCATATAGTAATACTGATATTGATATTGCACTGTACATATCTTAACCACGTCTCCAAGCGATTAACAGTATACAACAACATCCGAATGTAGGGACCATAGCAGGGGAGAGTGGTCGAGGAACGGAGATCTAAATAGAGGGAGGAATGGGCGCGCGGGGTAGGGGGGGGGGGGGGGGGGTAGCAGTAGGGTCCAGAACAGACGGGGGGGATTCTGCAGGGGGAAGAAGAACAGAAAATCCGACTGAACATTTGTGGGAAAAACGTGGCAACCAAATTGCGCAAAGCAGAGTCACACAAACCGTCGCTGATTTGGGTCCGGTGGAGAAGGAGAGAAGGAAGCAGGCCAGTGGTCCACTATAGCTGTGCAATATATTTTGTATAATGAAATGTCAATATATATTGTGGATTTAGAAGCAGTAATTGCGCAAATCACTGTTCCACAAACTGCCATGTACCCAGTTATAATTACATTTTATCTCTGGAAAGAAAGGAAGAAATTGACGAACTTTCGAGCTCCGATGTATAAAGAGGCATTCTCTGTGAAGTAACATCGCAACGTCATTGCTCTGCACGCAAATCAAACCAGATCATTTCTCTTACACAAACAGAAGCTAATGGGAAAACTCAGCAGGTCAGGTAGCATCCAAGGAGAAAGGAAAGTGAGTCAACAGGCCTTTAAAAGTTTCAGGTCAGTTCCGACGAACGGTCGTAGACCCGAAATGTTGACTCATTTTCCTTGCTCCATGGATGCTGCCTGACCTGCTGAGTTTCCCACCGACTTCTGTTTTTATTTCGGATTTCCAAGAATTGGAGTATATTGTGGTTTGTTTTGCAGGTAACATTAATTCCAAGTGAGCTTTGTAACCATCTTTACTCTCCGACCGTCACTCCTCTGTGGCTTTACTCCAGAAATGGGATGACCACAATTCCCTCTCCCACTTTGGAGTGTCTCATCGAGCCTTCCCCAGTCTCAATGCGTGTGAGCTGACGATGCTTCAATAACGAATGCTATTCTCTGAGTCTTAGCTTGAGCATTTGGCTGGAGGACCAACCCCTAACAAAATATACCCTCCCCTTCCCCATACTGTTTGTTGCTCCAACTCAGTCAATGTCTCCTACAAACGTCAGCATGATCGCACCCTCCTATACTTACAGCAGTCCTATGTTCCCTCTTGGAATCCTCCACTCAGCTGATTGTGGCAAACGCTGCTGGCTTTCCATCAGCAGCCACCGTGATTCCCACTGTCTGAATTTGCTCCATTGTACTCTCTGACAACTCCTCCCTCCTGTCCTCCATCTGCATACTGTTCTGACCTCCGCATAATTTTGGAGTGAATTATGTATAATTCACAACTCTCTTGCATTCGGTCATACTTGACACACTAACCATTGTCAACTCCGGCACCACTACCTACTGAGATATGGAACACTGGAAGAGTAGCCAACTCCATTCCAACAAAATTGAGCGGCTATCCGAATACTGTCCCATTTCAATCCTTCGTTTCCTTTCCAATGTCGTGGACTGTGTTGTCGCTTCCCACCGTTGCCTTTCCTCTCCCAACGTCACCCCGCACACAATTCAAATTTGAGGTTTGTTTTGTTCACTCAATAGAGTCAACCATAGTCAAGATAAATATAATAATATTCTGTTCAAATAAATGTTTACATTCATGGCAAACTCTGAAGCCAATTGACATGTAAGTGACACGTAAACAAAAACTTGTGGATAGAGTGAACAAATATTTTGAGTTTTTTTATTTTGGTAGGAACAATACCCAGAAAAGCGACCAACCAATCGACTAACAATCGGGTCAAACACATATTGCAAAGGGAGGTGTGAGTAGTGAGGAACATGTCTCAACGTTTTGCCTTGACTGGGAATGAAGACCAAGACCACCACTTGTGAAGAATGCTCTTACCACGAAGCTAAAGGAATTCACAATGTGCTCCTGCATGATGTTCCCAATATTTATCGTCAGATTACTTCCATTTTCCTGATCTTACCATCCAGGGCAGCTGCCGAGTGTTTCGTCTTATCAATTATGAAATGCTGTTGAATCTGTCAGCGCATCTACTCAGAATTCAGCTGTCAATTTGCAGCTTTTTGACTATTTGCCATTCACAGTACCTTTTGGAATATAGATATATGGTTCCTGAGAGAAGAAGACCAGAATTGTATATTTTGTTTTGTGGTATAAATCTGCTCGGTGATCATCCTTTTCTGCCGTCATTCACGTCCTATACTTCACTTGAAACTTGTCCTCTTAACACTGGTGATTAGACTAGTTTGCTTCGTTGGAAAAAGAAACATAATTTTCGGGTGCAAACTTGCAGGTGTGGAGAAATGGCATTCACAGCTATATACAATTGAATATCCATCAATAACGTACCAGGAAAGCCAATTATTCCCAAAATAGGGTAAAACACTTTTTCTATTTCGATTATTCCCATTGTTGTCAATGGTGTCGTTTATTTGGCTGACACTGTTCTGCTTTTGAAGAATGTGAATCTGTCCCATCCATTCAGAGTACCCCTTTTTATTCCTAGGAGTCAGCTCTGCAGGGACTATCATTGCGCAAGTAATAAATGATCTGTACAAACAACTGAGACAAAGTGGCTGACGCCATTCCAAACCAAATGTAGTTTTGTGTGACGAAATCATTTCACAATAATTAAAATTAATGAACGGTTTGTTGGAGGCCAACCATCTCTCTCTAGGTAATACTATATTATAATGAAGAGAGATGAATGGAGAGATCAGTGTTTGATATAGCTGCATAACACTTGTAAAGTGGAATCGAACTATACTGGCACAGCTAAACTATGCTGTGAAACGATTGATAGAAGATTTTGGTCTTGACTGTGAATTCATCAATTCCATAGTTGTTAATTAAACGTGAAATTTCAATCAATTGAAGAGATAAAACAGAAAGTGTTATATTTGATTAATAACATCCTAACTGGAATTGGTCTCCCAATTCCAAACTGTTCATCGGATAATGCTGTGCAGAAATAATAGCCACACGTTAATCTCTCAGGCATAAGGTCAAGTGACTTTACAGTGAAGTCTGCGAAGTGTATCGGTGAATGTAACCATGATAGAGACCCTCTATCTTGTCTCCAAGTGCCTCCATATCTTGGTGGGTGTCAATACCTCCCGCCTCCATGGATAAAGATATGGAGCCAATATAGAAGCTCAGTGGGAGGCTTGAACTCAGATGTACTTCATATCCTTTATTCACGCCAAGACATTTCACTAGCTCTGCAACATTACTTGGCTCAGCCACTGACTTGAACGACAGGCTGAAAATATTCACGTAAAACAAAAACAGTAAAATATACAATGATTGATAATATGCAGCCTCCAGCGCTTATAGGCCTCCCCCATTTGCATCCCTTCACAAGCCCTCCCTTTAGGAGAAGACATCAGCTGTAAAATACTGGATGATAAGTGGCAGATCATCCAGTATTTTGCAGCTGATGTCTTCTCCTACACACGTCTCCACAACCCTATCAATATCTTAGCCTCGCCTGATTCCTTTGGCTGCCCATCGTAAAACAACAACAACCACAACCACGAAACACGAAAGGTACAGCAACTTTCATAGGGCTCGGGGAAGAAAGGCTGAAACACCGGCTGCCGATAATAGGATGTGTCGGGCAGGAGACATGAATCAGGCCAGTGCCTACTAAATGGAGGGATGTACCGATTGTTAAGGGGTGAGTAGGTCAGAGAGGTAGGAGCGGCCAAGTTCATGGAGAATCTTGAACCTGAGGACAGGGATCTTGAATTTGATGGTGAGACAGTGGATCTGGATGAAGGTTGGTTTGATGGAGTAGTGGAGAATTGAATGTGTGAGGACATGAGTGCAGAGTTTTTGATGATCAGCAGCTTGTGAAGTTGAGAGATGGGTAGGCCGACAAGTGGGGATTTGTCCTGGTTGATTATAGACGAGATAACTGTATGTATATGCATTTCAGCAACCTGAGAGGTGAAGCATTGATGGAGACGGACGATTTTCCTCATGTTGTGGAAGATGGTGCTGCTCATGCCGTGGATACGATGGAGAAAGGACATCTCGCATTCGAAAAAGACACCCATTTTCCTGAAATGGTTGTTTGGGTGGAGTGACCATCCATGCACCATCCACCATGATGCATGTGGGGTAGAGGCGCTAACAGGTACCAATCAATTGGGCCACGGTTTGGCTGGCAATGAGCTGTAGAAAGTTGTTTCTTTTCCAGGTCTTAATGCCGTTGAGGCTGAGGAATACGGCAAGAGATGGTGCAGAGACTCGAAGAGAATCCACTGACAGTAGAAAAGTGGAGACGATATGTGAAGTAGCACCTGAAACAGTCTTGGACAGAAAATGCAGGTTTACCTGAGAGGAGATACAGTGGAGGAGGATTGTGTCAGTGGAAGAGAATGTATTTCGAAGCCCTTTCAAACATCAACAACAACACAATTCTATTAATGGAACCGTTGAAGTTCCTTCAATTTCCAGCAACTTAACGTCACCAAGACGGAGGCCCACCTGATCAGCTCACGTCAGCGCCTCTGCGCCTCAGGTGCTATCAGCAACAGCATTCCAGGTTGCGCTTTCCACCTCTCGAAGTCAGTCAGGAATCTGGGCATCTTGTTTGATCCCGAACTGTCCTTCCTCCCTTATATCCGCGCCATGACCGATACAGCCTTTCACCACTTCCGTAACATTGCCAGATTCTACCACTGCCTCACCCCGCATTGCTGCTGAAACACTCCTACACGCCTTCGTTACGTCTAGGCTCGACTACCGGAACTCTCTACTCGTCGGCCTTCTTAGCTCCTCCATTCAGAGGCTGCAGATCATTCAGAATTCTGCAGCTCGTGTTCTCTCCCGCGCTGGGCTCCGCAAGCACATCACTCCCACCCTCGCCCATCTCCACTGGCTCCCCGTCCACCAGAAGATCGAATTCAGTATCCTCGTGCTCATCTTCAAGGCCATTCACGAGACTTGCTCGCACCTGTCTCTCCAACCTGCTGTGTCCCTATCAGCCAGCCCGCCCCTTCCGCTCAACCGGCTTTGCCTGCTCCGCATCCTCTGCCCGAATCGCCCCATGATCCGAGGGCGGGCTTTCATCCTCTTTGATCCCACACTGTGGAATTCCATCCCGCAATCCGTTCGTATCACTTCCTCTCTTTCCTCCTTCAAGGCCGGTCTTAAGATCTTCCTCTTCGACCGTGCCTTCTGCTTCCCTCCGAACTCTTTCGCCTCTCCTCCACTCATTCCCCTACCCCCTACCGCGAGCGATCCCACACGCTCTGTTCCCGACCTCACTGTTCAGCGCCTTCAGACGACCTCCCGACGTGAAACACGCCCTTTAGATAACATTTTGTTGTTGTTGTTATTCACGTCGGGAGAACATACCATGAAGCTCCATGCCCTTCCTCCCTCTTCTTTCACCGTATTACACCGCAACAAACTGGCTATTGCATGCTCTCAGCTGGCTTGTTCCTGCTTCATGACCTTCACATTGCCTACCCCAACATTGGCATTCGATCCTTCAGCTTCTCTGCCCTCAACTGATGGAATTCCATCCCAATAATCTTCTACTAGAAAGCTCCATTATATCCTTATTGACACGTCTATTTTTCGTCCATGCACTTGGTCGACACTTTCCATCCCTGCCGTATTCCATCCTCCCTTATCTTGACACACAAAGCATGGGTCGGAATACTGATCGCTTTTGCACGTCCACCCAAAATAAAATGTCGCTTACAAGTTTGTTTATGTTGTCATTGTTGCTCGTCTGCTCACCACAATGTAAAATAGATATTACAGAGATTGAAAGGATCCAGAGGATTGCAACCAAATTGATTGAGGGGATAGAATCCCAGATTTCAGGATTGGTTAAACTGACCACAAATTTAATGAATGAATAATCATGGAAACTTATACATCTGCATCAATTAAAAATGCTGGAGAGTCAATCAATGGACAAAAGTCAAGAATGATGGAGGAATGTTACAGCAAAGCTTTCTTCAAATTCCTTGATGATCAAACACTTGATCGCATCAAATCAGAAACATAATCTACAGAAGGAGGCTTTTGGGTCCATGCTGGAATGCTCCCTCCAAATTAATCCCGCTCCGCCTTGAGCTCACCAAAGTCCTCCATATTTTCCCTTCCCAAATAACTGTCCACATTTCTCTTGAAAGTTGTCATCACATCGGTTTCCATCAGCCATTCAGGCAATGCATTCCCAATATGACTGAATCGCTGTGTGATTATAAACTCCTTTATTTCTCTTGACAAGTATGGTAAACCTGTGCCATTTGGTTGCGACCAGAGATGCACATTTCAACTCACCAAGTGAGTCAGTAATCAAGGAATCTTGCTCATTCCTCAACTGTGCTTTACCCAATATTCATCACATAGCACACACTGCTTCCCTGCACCTCCATAGTATTGCTCATTGCAACGCACGGGCTGCCAGAACCCTGTTATTTCCATCTATATCATGTCATGTCGCTACAGCAGCTCCCTGCCTTTTGACTCTTTCAAATCTTCCTTCAACAAGCTGCAGATCATATAGAACTGCAGCTAGTATCCCATTGTTTATCAGACTGCCGATCTACTCTTGCTTCCACTAATTTTCTGATTTGTTCAGCTTCTTATGATACTAACAATAATCCTTGCATTTGATATAGTTCTTTACGTGTCTTCTGGGTGTTTCAACGCTCTTCACAGAAAATACTGTGAAGTGAATTTACTGCATATCTTTGGGCTAAACATGGCAGCCAATTGTTCACAACAGTGTCACACAAACGGCCGTTGTTTGAAATTAACAATTTTGTTTTTGTGTTATTTTTGGATGGGCTATTGATTGAAAACGTGTCCAAGGTTGAGCTCCCTTTTACTAAGTTCAATTAATTCCTAGTCATGCAAATAACGTATACAAATAAAGAAGCAAGAAGCGTCTGAGTGCAGTTATCAGAATTGTTTTCTCTATCAAATGAAAATAAGGTAATGTCTTTTATACCCTTTGTCTCAGATTCATTGTGTGTATTTAGTATTTGTATGATAAGGAATATAATAGTATTCTTTGAATTTGATATTGCATCTTTCGCATCTTCTGGACGTCTCAAATTACTTCACATTTCATACTCTAAACTAAAACGTTTGTGTTTGAATCGCGGCAGCCAGCAGTGCCTCACAAACTGTCATCAATTGAAGTATCTAGTTCATTTGTGTTTTTTACTGGAGGATTTACTATCAGGCGTGTAGAGTAAGAAAACTTGCCAATGTTTTGCGCTGCTAGAAATTGAATGATTATTTCGCTTATGAGTTTAATGCTCTAACCATTGAGTTACAGCACTTCAACCACTGAGCTTCAGTACTCTCAACATCTGAGACACAGTATTCCAACCATTGAGCTATAGTGGATTACAAAGAAAATTTTGGTAGAGGAAATATCTTGACAAACAATATGCAGTAATTGAAATTAACGTCAATTAGCAAGACAATGAGCAGATACAAATAAGAAAATTAAATTAGTCAACAAAAGTGAACTCTAAATTGATATGCTGTGCAGGGTGAGTTCCTGAAGTCCTTATGTTGTGTTTAACAAACGATCGAATGAATATATGGGGGAGGCCAAGAGTTACAGTATGAGGTTGCTGCCACTCTGCTTATTATTGGTTGATTCAGTGGCTTCCCTAAATATTTTTGAAAAGAACCATCCGTACAGTCATAATATTATTCATTTAATGGTGTTCCCTGAGAGATAAAAGATATAGAGAAGAAAAAAAAACTAACAATACAGGCCAGCTAACGTCAGTAGTATGGAAATATATACCTCCGCCTCAACCTTAAAGTCTTTGTAGTAGACTGGTTGATGTCCTTCCACTGACACCGTCTCTACATTGCCTCTGTGATTGGTTTCTATTCCAGCCTCTGCAGAGTCTCTTATCGTAATCTGCAGCGTCGAGGAAACAGAGTCCTGGAAGTGAGAAAACTTTCCACAGCTGAATGTGACCCAAACCGCGGCCCTTCCATAGTTACCAGCAACATCAGCATCCTTCACCTAACCTTCTACAAGCTGCGGATCATCCAATACTCTGCAGCTCCCGCACCAGCCTCCATGTCCCCATTGCCTCACACCTCCACTGGCTGAGGATCAACTTCAAGAACCTTGTCCTCACTTTGAAAGCCATCCATGGACTTGCTCCTCTTATCGCTCTACCCACTCACCACTTAACAATCGGTATATTCTCTCCATTTTCCAGGCTCCGGCCTGCTCCATGCCTCCTGCCCAACACACCGTATTTCGGTATCCTGGCCTTCAGTCTCTCTGCACCTTCAGTCTATTTACATCAACCCACAATCCCTCCACGTTGCTGCCAAGCTTGCATCCTTCAAAGCCTGTCTCAAGGAACTCCTCTTAGTCCTTGCCTTCAGTTAGCATTCTAACTCTGTGTCCAACCCCAACCGAACCCTGCCCCCAACCACCCTCACCCACTGCTCGGATCCCCATCCCCTGACTGTTCAAAGCCTTAAGAAATCAGGTGAGGATAGGGTATTGATAGTGGCGGAGTTTGGTGCAGGAGCAAATATCGGCTGCAGTGTATAGGATGATGTGCAATTTATGGAGGAAATAATGGGGAAGTCATTCAAATTGTCGAAGCTGCACACTAGGAATCGTATTTTCTTGTTGGTTTTGCTGTATGAGAATAATTCCAGCCTGTCCTTTTAGATAGCGGCTGAGTTAAGGAATGTTGCAGATTGATGAAATTTCGAGTGGGCTTTGAAAAGAATGTATCATGGTCAATGGAGGGGGAGAGATATCACCGCCCAAAGTATGGAGACGCTTGTGGTAGTCAAAGCAGAGGTCCTCCTTCACAGTGAGATACAATAAACAATGCACAGTCTCCACTGTCTAGTCCCTTCACTCTATATTTCTTAGGGCAAAATGTGGCTGCCAATTGTACACAGCTGCGTCCTATTAACAGTTCCAAATTAACCAGTCCTTCGTTAAAGAGCTACTATGCACAGACAACTCTTTTCTGTTTCGCTCTTCAATTGATTGAAATTGACGTTATCTTTTAAAAAATGGGATTCAAGAATCCATATTCATGAACACTGTATTTTATCTAATAGATTACAGCGTAGATTGGTGATGCACATACTGGCTAGACCAGCATTGAAGGCTCATTTCCTACTTGCATGTGTTACCAGCGAAATAAATCAATGTTCACAACATTCGTCCATCCTCTTTATAATATGGTACTTTGCAGAGATGGATGGTTGGCTTCTGACAGACAATTTATTACTTTGATTTAATATATTATTATTTCCACTCTTCACACGACAACACGTGGTTCAGAATGGCGTGATTCTCTTTGTCTCAGGTGTTTGTTCGGATAACTAATTAGTTGCGCAATGACAGTCCCTGCAGAGCTGACTTACAGATATAAAAAGGGGAGGCTCTGTAGGGTTGGGTGCAGGTTCACGTTCTTCAGCCGCAGAACAGTGTCAGCAGAATACAGTACAGCTTTGAGAGTGATGGGAATAATAGAATTGGAAAAGGTGTTTTACCCTACGCTGGGGATCATTGGCTTTCCTGGTACGTTGTTGAAGGAGGTTCAGTTATGTACAGCTGTGTGTGCCATTGCTCCACACTAGCGAGGGTGCAACCGACAATGGTGCTTCTTGTTCACTGAAAGTAAACTTCACTGTTCACCAGTGTGAAAAGGACAAGTTTCAAATGAAGTAAAAAAGTGAATCACAGCATAAAAGGAACATCACTAACTAGAGGTATACCATGAAACGTAATATCCAATTCTGGTCTCCTTCTCTCAGGAACCACATCTCTATTTTCCAAAACGTACTGTGAATGGCAAATAGACAAAAGCTGCAATTTGGCAGTTGAGATCTGATTAGATGCTCTGGTAGACGTAACATTATTTCATAATTGTTAAGACCAGACAGTCTGCAATAACCTGCAACGTAAGATCAGGAGAATAGAGGTAATCTGTCAATCCACATTGAACTACTGCTCAATCAGAGACATGAGTATTCAGAATGAGCGGTGCAGGAGTAGGTTACGAAAAATACAAAACCCAAATTTAAAGGTGTTCTGATGTGAAGTTGAGAGACAAAAGGCAAACCTGTGAAGCGATAACACACTCCATGAATTTGCACAGACAAGGAAGTTTTGAAATGGGACAGTATACAGAGACCACCTGAGATTTGGGGGAGTGGAGGTGGCAGTTGTACCAGGGACATGTGTATCAGCAAGTAGTGGTGTGGGAGTTGACAGGGGCTCGGGGGTCAAAGATGACCAAATGCAAGATAGTTATGGTTAAAGGCACACAATATTTTGAGGAGTTTAGAGCAGAATGAGGACAGGAGAGTGGAGATGTCGGAGAAGAAAGTGGAGGAAACTGAGGATGGGCTAACCACGGTTGCTGATGACAGAAAGCCAGCAGCTTTTGCCAAAATACGTTCAGTGCAGGACTCCAAGGTGGAAACATAGGGCTGCTGTGAGTACAGAAGGCTGAAAATATGCGAAAGTTGGTAGGAGACGTTGACATGAGTTTGCGCAACAAAGTGTATGGAATAGGAGAGGTAAATAGTGTTAAGTGTTGAGTCAGGTGCTGCAGCCACATCCTTAATTCGAGAATCGGAGAAGTGCAATCATTGAGGCATCATCAGCCCATACGCCTTTATACTGGGTGAGGTTCGATGAGACACTCCAAAGCGCAGGCAGAGGGAATGGTGGACATAGCATTTCTGGAGAAAAGCCGGAGAAGAAGCTAGTGATGGACAGAGAGTAAATGTGGCTACAAAGCAAACTTGGAAACGAAATGGTTTCGTTTGGGTGCAGGGCAATGGATTAGCTCTGTTTCCTTGCACCGCAAGCACTTTATAAAGCGCAATAAATTGTCGCTCGAAGGATAGGCAATTTGTTGCTTTCTTTCCAGAGATACCAATCCTGCTCAAAACGAATTGATAACTGGATAGAAGGCAGGTATTGCGACATTGCCTTGTACAATTACTACTTCTACATCCACGATATGTACTGACATTTCACTTTACAGAATATATGTCTCTGGTACAAATGGGCTGAAATGCCTTCTGTGCTGTGAACGTGCATTTAACATTCTCAGACTACTCTGTGAAATGCATTTGTTTGAAATGTATGATTGAAGTAATGTGCACTATGCCAGTGTATCGAGCATTACAATGGTTTGCTGCCAGGCACAATCAAGCATGAGATAATGAAACCTACGATTGTGTTTGTAACTTTCCGGCAGCGATCGCGGTGACCATTGTTGTCTTGTCTCAGGGAAAGTGCGGACTCTCGAAATGCGTCACCCGCTACCTGGTCGCCATGGCTGTTGCTGATCTGCTGGTCATATTCATTGGGGTGATCCTGAGGAAGACATTTCAGCTCCACCTGCCGCACTTCCCTTTGTTCCGGACCCCCGTGTGCCGAGTGCACATTGCGTTGCGCTTCTTCGTCATTGATATCTCTGTCTGGCTGACCGTGGCCTTCACCTTTGACCGCTTTATTGCCATCTGCTGCCCAAAGCTCAAAACCAAATACTGCACCGAGAGGACAGCGGGCCTGGTGATCTGGACAATCTGTGCCTTTTTAAGCGCAGAAAATATCCCCATTTATTTTATCTTCCAACCGCTGATGATGATCAATGGGCAGCCCTGGTACTGCAGATTGATGCCCAGCTTTTATACTGCTTTTGGCTGGAGGTCATTTTACTTTAATCATATGTTTGTAAATCCAATGCTTCCATTCATCGTTATCCTCCTGTTCAACTCTCTGACCATCAGGCAGGTTCTCGTGGCCAGCACTGTACGCCGGCGTCTGCGTAGTTCAGAGAAGGGGAGGGACGAGGAGATGGAGAGTCGTCAGAAATCCATTATCCTGCTCTTTACCATCTCAGGGACATTTGTGTTGCTGTGGCTCACCTACTTGGTAACCTACATGTTTGCAATGATGACGGAGGCCAAACTCGATCAGTCTGATTACAGCAGCCCTTTCACCATCGCTCAGTATGTGGGTTACATGATGCAGTACCTTAGCTCCTGCTCCAACACCGTCATCTATGGTGTGACCCAGACCAAATTCAGGCACCAGCTCAAATCCGTCTTCATTTACCCAATCACACGCTTACTGGGCCAATCACATAACCACGTTTAGCTGCTCTAATTTCTTTGGTATTCAGAACGTTACACTCACCCGTAGACCTGTGCTATGTTAGAAATGGCTTGGTATCTGCTTGAAATAGTAATCATTTTTACATTGTATTGAAGCTGTAGAACAGCTGTTGGAAAGTCATGTTGTCTTTTCACAATATAATACGCAGAGTTAGATTTCATTCACTCAATCCAGATCAGTCATGCTTTCAGTACAACTAAAGACCTCCTAACACAGTGAGGTGCTCTGAACTCCCCTATTAAGATGCAAATTCATTAAGCCGAAATCAATGCCACACTAGTCTCTACACCTTCCCATCTATTCAATGAGTTAGCCACAAGTATCAAAGCAAAGTGCTGGTAGAGAAAGTATGGATTGTCCCAGACAATAATGAACATGCATGCACTGCCAGCCATATATATCTGGGAATTCAAGTCATTTCGTTATCTGAGGATCACGACCGATGGTGACATAACTAAAATGATTTCTGAGCAAATCGTGGCAGGAAGAAAGCTTCAGCAAGACCATAAGAATCAGCAAGACCATCATCCCTTCGAACCTGCCCCGCCATTCAATCGTGGCTTATATTCCATTCTAATTCCAGCTATCATTATTCACATATCCCTTAATCCCTATATGAATTAGAAATCTATCTA
>JAYJKW010000339.1:0-60584 GCA_035084275.1 Hydrolagus colliei
TCCCCCCACCCCCCCCCCCCCAACCACCCAGCCCCACGGGGGCTTGAACTCACCCACCCCGGCCTCAAACCCTCCAGCCACTCCCAGGCCTCGGCAACACACACACACAGAGAGAGAGAGACACTGACAGAGACACACTGACACAGAGAGAGAGAGACAGAGACGGTTAGAGAGAGAGCAGGCCGGGGAGTGAGGGGGGGGGGGGGGGGGGGGGGGGGAGGTTGTCACTCTCACTCACTCCCTCCCTCACACACACTCACACACAGGGCCCGCTCTTGGGCTACTTTGAGGCTGGTGTTTGGGCGGCTTTGGGCTACTTGCTTTCGGCTCGTGTCGGCTGGCGCTGTGTGTGTGTGTGTGTGTGTGCGTGAGCGTTTTTTGGGGCTACTTTTGGGCTACTTTGTGGTGTTTGGGCTAGTTGGGCTGGCGGGTGTTTTGGGCGGCTTTCGGGGCTACTTTGGGCTACAGACCTGACTCAACTCACCCACCTCTCACACTCTCACTCACACCCCCCCCACCGCCAGCCCACACTCACTCCCCAGCTCACACTTACTCGCTCGCTCACACTCACCCAACTTCACACTCACTTGCACTACCACCAGCTCACACTCACTCACTTAACACTCCCCCCCAGCTCACACTCCCTCGCTCACTCACTCACAGACTCACTGCTGTTCACACTGACTTGCTCATTCACACTCGGTTACACTCCCTCCGGCTCACACTCACTCATTCACACTCATCCCGGCTCACACACACTTACTCGCTCACACTCACGCACACTTCCCCCCCCAGCTCACACTCACTTACTCACACTCACTTACCCTCCCGACCAATTTATTTTTGTTTTATCCTTGAGCGATTATTATCAGGCTGTGTCAGGAAATTCGCCTCGGGTTTTGCCCTGTTCTAACCCGCCGGGAATCGAACCCAGGTCTCTCGCTTGTAAGGCGAGCGCTCTAACCACTGAGCTACGGGGCTCCACGCACAATGGCACCAGGTTAAGAGTCTGCGGTGAAGTAAGGAACATGGGACTCACCACTTGCCTGTCACTGACTGAGACATCTCAAAGACGTGATGAGGCTTTGTGTCAAATAAAAGGATTATTATATGATTTGTCTATCCCACTCTCTTCCCAACTCTTCCCTTCACAAGCTGCAGACCATCCCAAACTACATAGAGCATGTACTCTCCCGCACCAGGCTCTGCCTACCCCACCTTCGCCCATCTCCCCTGGCTTCCCATCACATGGAGGATACAGTTCCAAAAAAAATGTCCTCACTTTCATGGCCCTCCGCGACCTTGCCCCCTCCTACCTTTCTGTCCTGCTAATTAATCTTGGAGCCAAGGCCAACAACAACTTGGATTTATCTCTCCACCCCGGATGGTGTCTCAGACTCGCTTCCCAATAACGGATCCCGGGGCCGAGCCAGAGGGAGGGAAACTCCAGGCTCCTCTTCTCCACGTCAAAGTGTCTCCTCTGTCCACCCTCCCACGCCTCACCCATCCTATTCTCCAACTCCAAGACTTCCTTGAATCAAAAATCAAGGGGTTCCCTCATTCACCCCTTCATCACATCCCGTCTTTTGACTATGCAAACGTTGGCCTTCCCAACTCCTCCCTCCACAGGTTGCAGATAATCCAGAACTCTGCGGCCCGTGTCCCCTTCCGTTCCCGTCTTCCCCCATCCTCGCCCCAACTCCGTTGGCTCCCTATCACCCGGAGGATCCAATTCAAGATCCTGGTTCTCACATTCAAAGCCCCCTCCACGGTTTCACCCCACCTTACATCTGCGACGCCCTTACTCCCAACCAACCTGCCCACCCCACTCCACTCGGCAGGCTCTGGCCTGATTCCACGTCCCCAATCTCACTCGCCCAACTGTTGGCGGGCGAGCCTTCAGCCCCCAACCTCTAGAGCTCCATCCCTCAGTCCCTCCCAAGAACCCTCCCCTTTACCCCCCACCCTCCCCGATCCTGACCCCAGCTCGGGTCTGAAGCAGTGACTGTGCAGCGCCTTAGGACTCTGTCTACACAAGTATCATTTTGTTGTTGTTGTTGTCTCTCTGGGTGGGGAATTGTCTCCCTCACTCTATCATTCTTTCTGGGGGATTATCACACTCGCTCCATCATTCTCTTTCTCTCTGGGGGATTATCACACTCTCTCCATCATTCCCCCTCTCTCTCTGTGTGGTGGAGGGGGGGCCTGGGTGTTATCAGACTCCCTATCTCTCTGAGGGATTGTCTCCCTCACTCATTCATTCTGTCTTCGCTGTGTAGAGGTGGGGACCAGGAAGTGCTGCCCACTTAAAAGGGTGGGTGTGACTGGGCGAAGGGGAGCCAATGGGAGAACGGAGGTGACTGAGAGTGACAGAAGGAGAAAGCCAATGGGAGAGCAGAGGCGACAGAAGGGGTGGGAGGGTGGGGAAGGAGGGAATCAACAGGGGGAGGGAGCCAATGGGAGAGCGGGTATAACTGATGGATAGGGAAAGGGAGCCAATAGAAGTGGGGAGGTGACTGTGAGGGACGGAGGGAGCCAATGGGAAAACGGAATGACGGAGGCAGGGCGGGGAACTAAAAGGAGGGCGTGACCTGGCGAGAGGAGCCAATGGGAGAGCGGAGGTGACAGTGAGTGGCGGGGAGAAGAAGCCAATGGGAGGGCGGTTGTCGCAGAGTGACAGGGCGCAGGAGCCAATGCGACGGCGGAGATGACGGTGAATGGCGTGGGGGGGGGGTCGGGGGGGGTGGAAAGGAGCCAATGGGAGCGCGCGGCGGCGAAGGCGGGAAGTGTCAGGGGCGGGTCTTCCTGTCCCATACACATTACACACACACATACACACGGTGGGAGGCTGTGAGGAGGAGGAGGGGTGTGTGTGTGTGTGTGTGTGGTGGGGGGGGAGAGCAACAATGGCTGCCACTGACACTGGCTGCGAATGGGCGGCTGTGGGACCGTTACAGCCGCCTCCGCTCCCTCAGCGCGGGCACAGCGGGCAGCTGGCACTCCCCAGCGCGCTGCAGCCTGGTTCGCGTAGCAGTTTAACTCCCACCTCCCCCCCCCCCCCCCCCCAACCCCCCCACCTCCCTCCTCCAAACCCCCTGTTTTTGTTTTAATTCCCCTCACATTCCCCCCCCCTCCCCCCCCCCCCCACACACACCACCCTCTCTGCCTTTCCCCTCAAACCAACCCCCCCCCCACTTCCTCCCTCCCTCTCCCCTCCTCATCAATAACAAGCCTAATTTTATTACATACCCCCCCCCATCCCCTCCCAACCATTTTTTCTCTCTCCTTCCCCTTCTGTATTTAATCTGATTTGTATTCTCTCTCTCTCTCTCTCTCTCTCTCCACCACCCCCCCCCCCCATCTCAAATTGTGACTGCTATTGTTGTTGTTAATACTGTGAATTGAGCTCCCCACACTCTCTCTCTCTCTCTCTCTCTCTCTCCCCCCCCCCCCCCCCCATTTTTAAAAATCAATTATTATTATAACTGGGATTATTTTATATATATATATATATTTAGAGAGAGAGAGAGAGGGGGGGAGGAGAGGTTAGGTTATCGACTGTAGACATTTAGTCAGTCATAGAGTCAAAAGTCTCCTCGGTGTGTCATCATTTGTTGTCAAGTCGGTCAGTCAGTCAAATCTTTTTATTCCTAATTCGTTTTTAAAAATTCTCTTCTTCCATTTTGTGTGTCTATGTGTGTGCGAGAGGGAGAGGGAGAATATATACCTGTGTGCGCAGACTAGACAGGCAAGGGATTATATATATTATACAGAATAATTTTTTTTTGTCTGGTCATGGACTAGTCAACTCAGTTCAGTTTGACGCAGCGATCAGTTACAGTCTTATTTTCCTTTTCTTTCCTCATATTTAAAAAAATATTTATACATAAGTTACATATTGGATTTGATTTCATCGTCTTCCAATGCAAAGTGCCTGCTCTGCCTGTTGACATTCAGCTTTCCTTGTCATTGACCAGACCAGTCACACAGCAAGCAAGTCAGTCAGTCAGTCCCTGCTCTCTTCTCTCTATCTCTCGCTCGCTTGTTTGCTCTCTCTCTCTCTCTCTCTCTCCCCAGGTGCTCATTGGTATCTTCATTCTCCCCCCACCCACCCCCCTCCCCCAAGACCTAACCCCCCCCCCCCCTTTCCTGGGGGCAGCTTTGAATGGCCACAAACTACCTCCTCCTCGCTCCTTGTCACTGCTGCGAAGTGCCCTCCGGAAGGCGTGTGTTGGAAGGCGGGTGAGGGTCTGTGTGATTTTGTTTGTGGTGGGTGGGTGGGTGGGTCTGTGTTTTGTCTACGTCTCCCTTTATGCACTGGTTCGGTCTGTGTACTGGACTTGCTCCGGTGGGATTGTGTTTTGGGAGTGGGAGGGAGGGAGGGAGGCTTGTGTGGGACTATGTGGACCAACACTGGACGTGTGTACTGCATGTCTTTTTTGCATGTCTTTCCAAATGGTGTTGGCCTAGCAAATTCTTACGTTCTTCTAGATGAGATTTCTGCTAGAAAATAAGCTCTCGAGATGCAGCTTATAGTTTGGGGACATGATGTGTCAAACGACAGCCAGGAAGGTGGAAGGCGAACTAGATGGACCTTGGGTCTCCTTTTGATACAAAATTGGGCTTGTGTTTTTAGAGCGTGAGGCCGGAGGTGGTGGGGAGCGAGTCCGTGTTTCTAACAGTCGGGTTGCGGTTCAAGGGAATCTCCCACAAAATGTACAGTCGATTTCACTTTACAGTATATTCCGTGAAGCGCTTTGAGGCGTCTTGAAGACGTGATAAAAGATCGCAGAGATTATTACTGTTGTCTTTTTCCTTGGGGTTGCTTTGCACTCTTCGCCCGACTGGCTTGTGTTTTGGACAGCTGGGGGTGGGAGGGAGGGTTGCGTGTGTGTGTGCGCGCGCGTGCGTCTTTATTTCCGACCGTGTGCTTGTGTTTTGCGTCAGTGGGTCTGTTTTATGTACGGGGTGGTGGGGGTGGAGGTTGTCTACGCTGTGTGGAGGCTCTGCGTTGTGTATTGTATATTCTGGTGGTACCTTGCACCCCGATTTGTTTCACCCCCCCCCCCCCCCCCCCCCCCCAACCGCTGATCTGCTCTGCCGGCTCCGGTCTCCCAATTGTCCCTCATTCCCTCTGCTCCACCATTATTAGTACCTTCAGCTACTACACTAAACCCCAATTTTGTTGGTCTGCCCTGTGCAGGGTGGGAGGGGACTGTCTGCATTGTGTGATGGGGAGGGATAGTGTGGGTTCACGATGTGCAAGGTAGTGTTGGTCTGTTTCCTGCTTGGATGGGGTTGGGTTGGCCTGTGTTTTTGTGGGTGTGGATGGATGGGCTTGTATTTTCAGTGGAGGGCGTTTGTAGTTTTGTCCCCGGGTGATTTTTATTTTAAAAAATGCTGGCTCTACAGTCCTTTTTTTTTAATGTCTGTGTTTTGTAGCAATTGTCCGATATTGTGTTTGTGGGTGGCTGTTTGTGTGTGGAGGGTCTGTCGTTTCTGGACCCGGGATCTGGTGGAATGGTCTGCGTTTTTTTTTGTTGGGGCTGTGTTTTATTATAATACCTATCCTTGTATTTGATGTAGCGCTCTTATCGCGTCTTCAAGAGGTCTCAAACGCTTTACTGGATACACTATAAAGGTGCTTTTTGGAAGTGGTTTTTCTTTTAGATGTCTGCATTTGTTGTGGGTGGGGGACTGTGGTCTATTTCAGGCGTTCGCGTTTTTTGTAAGCGTCTGTTTTTTGTAAAGATCTGTATTTTTAGATGTGCGTCTGCATTTTGTAGGGGTGTGTGTCATTTGTAGGGGGGGGGTGTTTTTATAGGTCTGTGTATTTTCGTAGGATTGCAGGTGTATTTTTGTTGGAATGTGTGTGTTTTGTCATGGTGTGTGTATTTTTGTAGGGGTGTGTGTATTTTGTCGTGGTGTGTGTATTTTGTCGTGTGTGTATTTTTTCATGGTGTGTGTGTATTTTTGTAGGGGTGTGTGTATTTTGTCAGGGGTGCTTGTGTGTGTGTATTTTTGTAGGGTTTGTTAGTTGATTGGTGGATTGCTTTTCTGGGGAAAATAAAGAATCCGGTCAAAACAATAAATAGTAATAATTTGGTTTATGGGACCAAATTATGCGTGCGTTTTACCCACAAAATGTACAGTCATTTCACTTTACAGTGTATCCTGTGAAGCACTTTGAGCTGTCTCAAAGACCTAATAAAAAGGGCCACATCAAACGCAAGGATTCTTTTCATTTTTCAGGTGCCAGCCTGTGATGATCATAATAATAATCCTTCCATTTGATATAGCGTCTTATCACGTCTTTGAAACGTCTAAAAACACTTCACGGAATATACTGTAAAGTGAATTGGCTGTATATTTTGTGGGCGATATCTGTCTCGTGGAGAGGGCTCTGGTTTTGTAGGTTTGGCTATTTTTTGACAGGTGTAATAATAATAATCGTTACGTTTTGATATCGCGCTTTCACATCTTCTGTAAAGTGTAATATACATTGACTGTATGTATATTTGTGGGCGAAACGCGGCAGCCAATTGCGCACAGCAGCGTCCCCCACAAACAGTCGTGGATTGAGTGACCAAATTATTATTGTTTCTCTTTGGAGGGATGTGGGGGCGTGTGGGGGTAGGAAACTTGCTCAAGGTTTCGCCCTGCCTGGAATCGAACCCAGGTCTCTCACTTGAAAGGCGAGTGCTCTAACCACTGAGCTACAGGACTCCATGGGTATGGATCTGTGTTTGAATCGTAGAATCTTACGGCACAAAAGGAGGCCATTCGGCCCATTGAGTCTGTGCCGGATCTTTGAAAAGAGCGACTCAATCCCACTCGCCAGCTCTCGCCCCATAACCACACAAACCCGTCCTCCCCAAGTAAATGTCTACGTCTCTTTTAAAAGTTGTTACCGAATCGGCCTTTTCAGGCAATGCATTCCAGATTCGAACAACTCGCTGCCTGAACACATTTCTCCTCACCTCCCCTCTGCTTTCTTTTAGAAATCACTTTAAATCTGTGACCTCGAGTGACTGACACATCCACCAGTGGAAGCAGTTTTCCCCTGTTCACCCTATCGAATCCCCTCACGATTTTGAAAACCTCTATTAAATCTCCTCGCAACCTTCTCTGCTCCAATGAGAATAAACCCAGCCTCGCTAGCCTTTCCTCATATCCGAAAGTTCCCTCATTCTTGGTACCATCCTGGCAAATCTCCTCTGCTCCCTTTCCAATCCTTTCTAAAGTGTGGTGCTCAGAATTGAACACAGTACTCTCGCTGAGGCCTAGCCAGCATTTTATACAGGTTAATCTTAACTTCCTGACTTTTGTACTCTCCGTACCTATTTATAAAGTCTAGTATCCCTTATACTTTTTTTTAACGGCTTTGTCTACCTGTCCTACCACCTTCAAAGATTTACTTACATGATCCCTCTTTCCTTCACCCCTCCACCCAGTTGCCGTGTATTTTTTGCCCAGTTGTGTATGCATTTTTTGAGGGGGCAGGGGTGGGCTGATTCTTTGTTGGTAGACAGTCTGTGTTGTGCTGGAGGAAGGAGGGAGAGAGGCAGGGTCCGCTGCGGGAATGCCCAGAGATCACACAAGGAGCTATTGTCTCGGCGTGGTTTAACAGCAACAAATTACATTTGCACTGTGCCTTTCATGTCAGGAGGGTGTCACAAGACGCTGAACACCGAGCTGGGGGTTAGAATTGGTGGGACGGAGGGTGGGGAGGGTAGGAAGGTGATCAAAGGCACGGTCGAAGAGGAGGGTGTTGAGGTAGGACTTGGAGGCGAGAGAGGGGGGGGGAGGGTGGGCGAGGTGGAGGGAGTGCAGGATGGAATTCCAGAGGTGAGGGGCAGAGTGACTCAGAAGGCTCGCCCGCCAATGGTGGAGGGTACATGGATTAGGCTGGAGTCTGCTGAGCGGAGGGAGCGATCAGGTTGGTAGTGGGGTTAGGAGGTCACAGAGGTAGGGTAGGAGCAAAGCCATGGAGGGCTTTGAAGGTGAGGATTAGGATCTGTCTGATGAGGAGCCACGTCACGTCATTGAGACGTCTCAAAGTCAGTGAATTGACTATATTTTGTGGGAGAAACACGGAATTGTGCACAGCAGCGTTCCGCAAACATTCGCGGATTGAGGGACCGAATTATTCTTATTTTTAACTCGTTGATCATTTACAAAATATATTGATTAAATGGCGCTCTAGAGGGTGGGGGGCAGGGAGACCGAAGGCCTGACCGCTGATCGTGGTGAGGGCTGGGTGGGTGTGAACACGGAGTAGGCCTGTGCCTGCTGGACAGATGGAACTGACAGGTTGACATGGTGTTAAGAGGTCGCAGAGGGAGTGAGGGAGAAATTTTTATTACAATGAGAATAATTCACGCCTTTGATATTGCGCCTTATCAAGTCTTCAAGACGTCTCAAAGCACTACAAAGAACACACTGTAAAGTGAATCGACTGTACATTTTGTGGGGGAGCGAAACGTGGCAGTCAATTGTGCACAGCAGTGTCCCCACAAACAGCCGTGGGAATGAAGTGACCAATTTGTATATCATTTTACTGTAAAGTATATTCACTGTATATTTTCTGGTTTTTTTCTCTCCCCTCCCCCCCCCTCTAAGGATCTGTCACTCTCTGTGAAGCGAGTGTTGTTGTGGGTGTTGAGCTGAGAGTATATAAACCACCCGAGGAGTGGAGGGAGGGGTGGGTGGGGTGGGTGTATGTGTGTGTGTGTGTGAGAATGGCGAACGCTCATTGACGCAATGGAGACGAGACGGAACCAAGAGCTGATCGTGTGGGACGAGGAAATGCAGACCAACGTCAACAAGGGCTTCTGCAGCCCCGATGACGTCCTGCAGCTGTCTGCCGACCAAACAGCCGGGAGCCAGTGCGCAGGGGAGGAGGAGGAGGAGGAGGAGGAGAGACTGAGGTCAAAGGCCGGTGATGGCGGCCGGTCGGGAGCGGCGGTCAGCGGTCAGCACGGGGGGGTCATCGCGCAGTGTGATTCGCTGTTCACCTCTCCGCTGGAGCAGATGGAGCGACAGAGTGATTTGGATTACGACCTCCCGCAGTCCATGCCGTCCGCTCGGAAGCTCTTTGGCCAACTGGGGGACGAGCGGGACGACATGGGACGCAAGGCCGCGCGAGGAGGAGGAGGAGGAGGAGGTCCTGACCCAGCAGAGCTCAGATCGACGCTGGCCCACGCCCTGAGAGACTCTGGCGACGGAGGAGACCGATTGAATGACCAAATGAGCCCCTTCCCGGTTTACCCGCTCGCCGGCGGGGTGCCACAGGGGATATGCCAAAGTATCTCGGAAATGGGAGCTTTGATGGGACCGTACGGCCAGGACTCGGCCGGCGAGTCCCTGGTGGACCAGATGTCGTACGGCTTTGACCTGAGCGGCGAGACCGAGGACGCCCAGTACACCTCCCTCGATCCGGTGCCCTTCGGTTACGACGTGACCTTCGACAGGGACGGCAACGAGATGGGCCGCTTGAGTCCCGGCAGCCCCGATCGAGGCCTGGACCCGCGGCGAGCCGACGAGGGCGGAATGGTGCCCATCGACGGGCGGCACGGCGGGCTGCAGGGCTGGTCGAGGACCGAGCTGGTCCTGGCCTCGCTGGTCCCTCCGAGCCACAGGGAACGCACCCCGGACGTCTTCCTGCTCCTTCAGGACCCGCCGCGGAACGAAAGCTCGGCCGGCCAGGTTTCCAAAGAGGAGCTTCGAGGCGATCCCGGCCGGGGAATCCTCAGCCGGCTGAAGGTGGACTGCGTCACCGGTGAGACAAGTCGTTTACCAATCGGCTGCCGCGTTTCGCCCACGAATATACACAGTCAGCTCGCTTTGCAGTACATTCCGTGAAGCGCTTCGAGACGTCGATAAGATGTGAAAAGCGCTTTATCAAATGCGAGGATTGTTGTAATCCCTGCAATTGATACCTGAATAAATTAGTCACTCAATCCACAACTCTTAATCCATAAAATATACGGTCGATTCACTCTGCAGGGTATCCCGCGAAGCGCTTCGAGACTCCTCGAACCTGCGATAAGGCGCTGAATCAAATACGAGGATTAGTAGCCTTGTCGCTCACTCCCAATTTTGTCTCCCCAACAGAGGCGGAGCACTACCCAGACAACTGTGAACCCAATGTAGACAACCAGCGCTATCTCACCAGGTCTCCAGAGAAACAGTAAGTCTTGGGTTCCATCAACTCGGGGGATTCAGCTGGTATCTGGAGGGATCGATTCCCAGCGGTTGCCGTCCTCTCCGACCGACCACATTTACTGTAACGTTCCCGCTACCCCTGGCCCTACGATTGAGACGCTGTCCGGGATGGATGGATGGATGGATGGATGGAGGGAGGGAGGGAGGGAGGGAGGCTATATAAGTGCAAATTGTTGTTGTCTCTATCCGTATCCCTCTGTGCTCCGTCTCGCTTGTCGACCCCCACACGTTTAACCCTGTGCCTCCCCGGTGTGCCGTGTGTTGCAGGAACTTGCTGGGCGATTGGCCGGAGCCCGAGCGGCAGCTTGACGTCGGTTGCCTGAAGCCGCCCGTTCTCAGCGCGGTCGGCGATTGCCGCGCGGCGCCGTGGGAGTTCCCGCCTCCGCCCGGGGCCGGCTACGCGGAGGACGGCATCTGGTTCACGGGCAAAACCGGCGCCGAAGGAGCGGCCGGGCCCTCCCAGGCGGCCGAGGGACATCTCAGGGGGTGGGGGGAGAGCCGGGCGGTCTTCGAGGACGGCGAAACCTTCCCCGACGATCTGCTGCCGGGGCACGGAGGGAATCGGGCCGTCGGCAAAGAGAGCGGGGACGCGGCCGTCGAGAAGGAGCTGGGACGGGCCTTCCAGCTGCTGGAGCCTCCCCTCGCCTTGACCTACGACGACCGGTCGACCTCTCAGGAAGCCGCCCACTGCCGTAGCCCGCAAAGCCAGCCGGTGCTGATGGTCCCAATGGGTCTCAGTCCCACGCAGAATGTAGCGGCCAACAGCGGCCAAACCACATTGTCCTCATCAGCCGGTGCCTTGAGTTTCGCCTCGCTCCAACCTTCAACCTCAGGGGAATCGGCCGAATTAACCTCAACCTTAACCTCAGTCTCGGTCTCAGCGTCAACCTCAAGCAAAGCCACACCTCAGTCACCGCTCGGGTTCGAAATGAAGGTCCCGCTGCCTAAGGACCTGCAGTGGCCGGAGTCCAGCTGTGGGCGGCACCAGGCGGCGGGGAAGCCCAAAGCCTTGCCTCTGGCCACCCTCCATGGTGGGCAGGTACCTGAGTGCGAAGTCCAGGGCTGTTCCAAAGGTTTCCTCGGCTTCTCCGCCTCGCCCAACCACTTGGCTTCGGATCCGAACGACAGACCAGAGCCGGATGTTGGGGGGCAGCCGGCGGACGTCTCTGAAATCAAAGCCTCCGCGGTCCGAAGACCCCCCACTTCCCCGCTGCCCCCCCAGCCCCAACCCCTGTCCCCCTTCCCACCCCCTCTCCCGCTTCCATCGCTGCTCTTACGGAAAGAGAGTGAAGTCCAGGACGAGGCGAGGAGGAGGGAGGTTGTGCTGGTGAAGAGCGAAGAGGTGCCGACGCCAGTGGAGGTCAAAGCCGCCTCAGCGATGTGCTCTCCCAGTCTCCCCCCTGCGGCCGGCGAGGCCCAGCCGGACGGAGGCACGGAGCCCAGACCGCCGAGCTCGGACAGTCGCGATCGAGCCCTCAGTCCGGGGCGCCGAGCGGATTGCCTGTTGGTGAGCGCGAGTGCCGGGGAGAAAGGGCCCGTCCAACGAGGGCACCAGGGCCTGGCGGACTCCTACCGTGTGGCGGGCGCGGAGGAAACTCGGGCGGGGCAGGCGCGGGCTGGGGCTGGTGGAGGAGGCGAACCGGCCTTGTACACCTGCACCAAATGCAGCGTCTACTTCCAGGAGAAGGAGTTCCTCCACAGGCACATGCTGGACCACTTCGAGGGGCAGGGTGAGGACCGCTTCAAGAGCCGGGCCCGCCCCTACTCTTGCCAGGAGTGCGGCCACGCCTTCCGGGAGCCCGGCGCCCTCCAGAAGCACCTCAACCTCCACCAGGCCCGGCGGGCGCGCTTCATGGAGGCCATACAAGAGCTGCGGGGTGAGGCGGCGGGCTGCGGCGCGGACACCAACTTGCCGCCGAGGCCCAAGGCGCCCGCCCGTCCGGTTGGGCTGTGCCCGCCGGGAGGAGCCGGGTACGACCCGGAGGAGCCTCGCCCTCCGCCGCCGCCGCCCACCCACCCGGCAGATAGGCGCAGGGTCCCCAGCCCGTCCGGGCACAGGGCGGCAGCGTTGGCCGCCCAGCGGATCAGTCACTACGCTTGCGAGAGGTGTCAGTTCACCACCCAGTTGGAAAGCGCCTTCCTCCAGCACTTCAAGCTGGTCCACCAGCACCTCTACCAGGAGAAGCCGGAGGACGCTTCGGAGAGTTCACCGGGCCCCAGCAAAGGGGCCGCGGGTTCGGGCCCCTGCCACTCGGACAAAGCCGAGATCTCCAGGGAGGCGTCCAGAGCTTCGAGCCGATCGGCTCCCAAGGCCGAGAGAGCGTCGCTGCCTCCTGCCGGCGGCGGTTACGCAAACCCGTGGCCGGTGGTGTTCGGGGGAGGAGGCCTGAAGAGCAAACCCCAAGTCTCCCCCGGCTCAGACGGGGGCAGCGTGAACTTGAAGGTCCACCCCAGGTCCAGGGGGAGAGGTTGGCGCGGTCCCAAGAGCGTGCACCACACCCCGCCGTTCGGCCGACCGACCGAGGGCCCCGGCCCGCCGCGGCGCCGTTTCTCCACGGCCAGGAAAAGCTCCAGCGCCGCCCGGCAGCCGCCCGCGGGCCTGTGGGTGGGGGACGGCTCGGCCGGCGGGAAGAAAGCCGGCGGCCAGTTCTCGGCAGCCAACAGCCCGATGGGGAACCCGAGGCAGCCGGAGGGAGCAGGAGAAGAGAGAGGCCCGTGTCAGGCCAAGGCTCCAAATCCCAAGGCCCAAGGCTTCCGCGTTCAGGCCGGGCGAGCGCGGAAACGTGCCAACCCGACCTCGTGCAACCTGAGGTCGCTAAAGAAAGGGACCAAGGAGATCCTGTCGACGTTGAAGGTTCCCGAGGAGCTTCCGGTGGCCCAGCACCGGCAGCTGCTGAAGATGACTCCGGTGATCGTGATGGGCGGGGCGGACGGACGCTGGGAGTCGCGGGCTCTCGATCCCGGCCGGGAACCCTCGTTCTGGCCCCTGGACCATCCCGGTGACCGAGGCCCCCTGTGGAGGCCGCCGTTTTCCTTGGACCGCCTGCCGGAGGAGGAGGAGGACGAGGAGTTGGCGAGGGATTCGGAGGAACTCCTGAGCAGGAACCTGCTGCGGATGTTCCCGCTGGTGGAGAGGGAGTGCCCGTACTGCCCGGACAAGTTCCACACGGGTATCGGGCTGGCCAACCACGTCAGGGGGCACCTCAAGCGAGTGGGTATCAGCTACAACACGCGGCATTTCATCAGCGCCGAGGAGGTGACCGCCATCGAAAAGGAATTTTCGCTGCAGAAACTGAAGAGGAGGGGTGAGTGTGCGCTTGTGAGTGTGCTCGTGTGTGAGCTTGTAGGTGTATGGGCAAGCCAGTGCGCAACGCGTGCGTGCATGAATGTGGAGCTCGTGGAGCTCAGAGGTTAGAGCACTCACTCACTCGCCTTACAAGCGTGAGATCTGTGTTCGATTCCAGGCAGGTCAGGGCGAGACTTTGGGAAAGTTTCCTTACTCCACACACACACACACACACACACACTTTGAGATGTCGATAAGATGTGAAAAGCACGATATCAAATGCAAGGATTATTGTGTGTGTGTGTGTGTGTGTGTGTGTGTGCGCTTGCAGTCCTGAGGCTCAGTGCTTAGAGCACTCGCCGTTAGGTTCTTTTGGCCATTTTTCCTCAAAACGTTCTGAAAGAAAACATTGTACTCGCTCCCTGCCTGCCTGCCCGGCTCACTCACTCACTGCCGGCCAGGATCTCTCTCACTCGCAGCCAGCCTCGCTCACCCCCAGGCTCTGGGGCCTTCGTGCCTCCTCTCCACCCACTGGCCAGCGATGCAATAGCGAACGTCGCTACGTTCAATGTCTATACGTTCCCAATGTATCAGCAACGTAATAACGAGAAAAAAACACGTTAAAGCCTAGGGGGGGAGGGGTGGGGGGGTGTCTACCGGTACTTTGCGGGAGAGAGAACCACTCTGTTGTGCGTGTGACCTGTCTGTGCGGTAGCTGTGGTGAGCGTCTCTTGTGTGTGTTTTGCCCGCCCTCAGCCCTGAAGGTCCGCGGCGGAGCCGTGGAGAAGTGTAACCTGTGCGGGGCTCACTTCGACTCGCGGGCCGGGATGTCCAGCCACGCCAGGGCTCACTTGAGGGACCTCCACGTCATGACCTGGAGCGCCACCAGCTCGCCCATCGACCTGCTCAACGAGCTGCTCCATCACCTGGTCCCTCCCGGAGCCCCGGAACCCACCTCCTCCTCTTCCTCCTCCTCCACCACCACCACCGCCGCCGCCACCAACCCCCAGCCCAGGGCCGGCCTCGGCCTGGAGCCTCCGCCGACCCCCGCCGCCCTTCTGACCTCCGCCGATAACCCAACACTCCAAAGAGACAAGGGTGAGTTACACAGTAAGTACTGACTCCCAAACCCTATGCTGACGTTCAAGCACTAGGTAGCCAAGGAATCAACTGTCATAGGGTCGTCGACCGCAACTCACACAGCGCCCTTCACACGGGACAGCGTCTTGGAGCCCTTAACGTTGGCGGAGCTTGATGACGAGCCTTGAGGGAGGGAGGAAGTGGGAGGGAGGGAAGAAGTAGGGAGGGAGGAAGTGGTGAGGAAGGGAGGAAGAGGGGAGGGAGGTGGGGGGAGGGAGGAACGGGGGAGGTTTGGAGGGAGGAAGGTGGGCTGGGAGGGAGGAAGTGGGGAGGGAGGGAGAGAGGGAGGAGGTGGGAGGTCTTCAGTGGTGATCTACACATGGGGAGGAGGAGGAGGAGGATGGTGGGGAGGGGGGAGGGACAAGGCGGAGTGTTTGAAGGGGTGAGTTCCAGAGTTTTGGGGCCCAGTGCTTGGAATGGTGGGTCGGAGGGGACGAGTGACTAGCTGGAGGCCATAGCCAGCCAAGCGGGTAGTGTGGTAAGACGGGAAGTAGTTTTAACTGATTGTATCAGGGTCTCACACTTTACTACTGAACCCACAACTGTTTCCCCACATCCTTTATCGTCTTGGTGTTCAGCTCGTCCATCCAGTTCTCCAGCCTGGCTCATCCAGCAGTTACTCAAACACACACTCTGCACCCCACTGCCCACCCCCCCCACCACTCACCCCACAAAGCCTTGGCTCTCGCCATGCATACATTGGGTTTGGAAACTCTTAAGCCACCGGAGGGAGGGAGGGGGGGAGGGAGGGAGGGGGGGAGGGAGGGAGGGTGAATTGAGTGGGAGAGTGAGTGGGACATTAACTGGTAACACGAAGGAAGGTAGTGAGTTCTGGTAACTCAGCGAGTCAGAGCACTCGCCTCACAAGCGGGTGGAGGACCCGGGTTTGATTCCCCGGGCAAATCGAGGGGCGAAACTTCCTGCAAGTTCCCGTTCTCCGGACGCGCCACACACACATACATACATACACATATATATATATATATATATACATACACTCTGCTTCTGCTTACCTAGTAGTAAGTAGGAGCCAGGTTCTTAGTTGAATGGCGGTTCGCTTTCCTGGGGTAATAATCCCTTTTTGGGAAAAAAGAATACAACAATAACAAGTTGGTCACTAAACCCACGACTGTTTGTGGGGACGTCGCTGTGCGCAATCGGCCGCCGCGTTACGCTCCACAAAACGTAGTCAATTCGCGTTACAGCGGATTCTGTAAAGGGCTTTGAGACGTCTCGAGGACACGGTTAGGTTCTGTATAAAAATACAAGGATTATTATTATTATTATTATCTACCATTCCTTTCGTTCGGAAATTGGGCAAAGAGGGTAAAAGACTTGTTGGTTGAATGATCCTGTGTTGGTGGGGAGATAGGTTGTTCTGGTGGTGGGGTGGCGGAGTGTCGAAAAGAAAAGCGGAGAATTTCTTCACTCATCCTTGGGTCAGGATGTGAAATTCACTGACGCGTTCGTTCTGCCGCTCGCTCGCTCGCTCGCTCATTCACTCACTTTTTTTGAACAGCTTTACCTACCTGTCAGGTTACCCTCAAGGATTTACTGACATGAACCTCTTCCCTCCCCCCACCCCCACTTTAAGATTCGACCATGTAGCTTATACTGCCTCTCCTCATTCTTCCTCCCAAAATGGATCACTTCACGTTTATCCACATTAAACTTCATCTGCCACGTGTCTGCCCATTTTACCAGTCTGTCTACGTCCTCTTGCGGTCGGCTACTATCCTTCTCACTGCTAGCTTCGTGCCATCTGCAAACTTGGCGTTCGTACTCCCTGTATGGACCCGAGTCCGGGTCTTTCAGATAGAGATCGAAAGCAGCAGCGGCTGCAATACAGACCCCTTGTGGGACGCCACTGTACGCTTCCTTCCGGTCAGGAAAACTAGCGTTCACCCCCACTCTCCGCGTTCTGTCTCTCAGTCATAGGACGAGATATTTTCTCCAAATCGGATGGGGGGGAGGGGGTAGACAAGGAATTAAATGTATCTGAACGTCCTGATGCCTGCGTTAAGCTTTCACCAGGTTAAACTGGTGGTAACTGAACAACTTGCGTTATATTTACAGCAGTTTCCGTTATCCTCCGGTGGTGGTGGGTGGGGAGGGAGGGGGGGGGGGGGGGGGAGGTGGAGGTAAGTGGGGTTCTCCTCAGAGCTAAACTAGCCCCAGGGTGACTGACCTGTCTGCCCAGGGTATGTGAGGATCAAGCCCCAGTCCCCCTCTCTCTCTCTCTCTCTCTCTCTCTCTGTCTCTGTGACGGTCTCTCGTCCCCGGTTCCTGAGCCAGGGCTGAGGTCCACAGTATATCCAGGTCTCTCTCTCTCTCTCTCTCAGAGCCCCAGCCTTTGCTCATCAGCAGGACCTGGGAGGGCAGGGGGGGGGGGGGGGGGGGGCTGGAGGGGGGCAAGGAATCCTCTCCTGTTAAACCTGCAGCCAAAGCCCTAACTCACTAACTAACTAACTAAGTAATGGGAGAGGGTGGTCCTCGCTGGACAAGCAGTGGGAAAGCTTGGCCAGACAGGGATGATTTAGAAGGAGAAGCTTTGGAGCAGTTTGACTGCATGGGAAGCATTCGAAATGAAGTGACTTTTGTCATGCGGGTGAATGCGGCAGCAAAAGGCTTCAGGTTACAGTGTTGAACAGGTTAAAGCTGACAGGGGCTGAAAGGCTGTTTGTTACAGAGAACACAAGCTCCCAGTGAAAGAGGGGAGGGGGAGAGGGAGCGAGAGAGAGACAGAGAGATACTACAATCCTAGTGAGGGGAGATAGAGAGAGAGATATACACAAGGTGTGTGTGAGTGAGAGAGAGAGAGAGAGAGACACACATATCTTGTGTGTGAAAGAGAGAGAGAGATAACACAAATGCGTGGGACATACGTGGGACATACTTCAGATGAGAAGTTAAACTGAGCTCCCCGTCTCTACCTGTTCAGATGAACTTTCAAGATCTTGAGGCGCTATTTGAAAAGACTAGCGAGTTTCCCCCTCTCTCTCTCTCTCTCTCTCTCTCACACTCTCCTAAGTGTCCTGCAGGCAAATAAAATTGGTCGCTCACTTCATCAGCTGTTTGTGGGACTTTCCTGTGCACACACAGTCACTACACCTTACAGTGTAGCACTTTGAGCTTTCCTCCTGACATGAAAGAGGCTGCATCCAATGCAAAGAGTCCTATAGCTCAGTGGTTAGAGCGCTCGCCTTACAAGCACGAGACCTGTGATCGAATCCAGGCAGGTCGGGGCGAAAACTTGAGCAAGTTTCCTTACTCCACGCACGCACGCACACACACACACACACACGCCTAATAATAATCCCTCCAAAAAACCCACAGTAATAAAATTGTTCATTTCAATCCACAGCTGTTTGTGGGGGACGCTGCTGCGCGCGATTGGCTGCCGCGTTTCGCCCACAAAATATACAGTCAATTCACTTTACAGCACATTCTGTGAAGCGCTTTGAGACACCGTCTAGAAGACGTGAAAAGCGCTATGTCAAATGCAAGGATTATTATCATTATCATTGATCGTGTTAACCAGTTTAAATACAATTCTGCAAAATATTGTGTGTTTTAAAATACACAATGGTACTCCTGGCTATGACAAGCCCTCAAAATAATAACAATATTGGTCATTTCAACCCACGGCTGTTTGTGGGGACGCCGCTGTGCGCAATTGGCCGATGAAGGGATTCGAAAGCAACAAAAGGAACATTTATCCAATGACCTAAATGGGCATTCTCTCTCTCTCTAGAAAAGAAAACGTCTAAAAAAAAACTAATCTGTGTGTACGTATTTACCTGTGAGACTATCTCCCTCGGAGAGAGCGCGAGAGAGAGAGAGAGAGAGAGGTAAGTGGGGTTTCCTTGGAGGAGAGCTGGCTCTGTGTGTAACGTGACCGGTAAAATGGAATGAACTCGACAATCGAGTCAGCTCTCTGACGGTCTCGCAAGTCTGTGCCCACGGCACTTCCGATGTCAACACAGCCTTGGCTCAGTGTCAAGCTCTGGAGGCGCCGAACAAACAAATGATATTTAACCCAGGGCTTTTCAAACCAGGAGGAAGTCCCCAAGGTGCTGACACTGGGCTGGATTCAGCATCTGAGCTGGGGCTTGCGATCCGGAGGGTGGGGTGGAAGGGAGGGGTAGGAAGGTGACCGGAAACACAGTCGAAGAGGAGGGTCTTAAGATGGGTCTTGAAGGAGGTAAGGGCAGGGGGGGTGGAGGGGGGGGGGGGGGGGGTGGAGCAAGGTGGAGGGACTGTATGGTGCAGTTCCAGGGAGTGGGGGTGTAGAGTGGCTGAAAGCCCACCTGCCATTGGTGGGGTGAGGCGATGGGACATGGAGAAGGCCGGAGCCCGCTGAGCGGAGGGAGTGGACAGGTTGATTGGTGGGTTAGGAGGTCACAGAGGTTGGAGGGAGCGAGGCCACGGAGGGCTTTGAAGGTGAGGGACCAAGATCGTGAACTGTGTCATCTTGAGTGATGAGGAGCCAGTGGGGCCCGGCGAGGATAGGGTTGATGGAGGCTGGTGCATGGATTCTTGCTACTCGGCTTCTGATAACTGCAAGCCAGAGTCCCAACGGATAGAAGCCAGATGCTTGCCAGATTTACAATAATAATAATAATAATTTTAATCCCTGCATTTGATACATCCCTTCATTGAGATATCTCAAACAGTTTCATTATAAAATGGATTTACTGTATATTTTGTGGGTGAAATGCGGAGGAGGCCGGTTTGTGCCCAGCAACGTCCCACAAACAACCATGGAGCACCCCCTGATTTTATTCTGTGGGATTGTCGGCCAGGACACCAGGAGAGAGAGAGAGAAACTCCTTTCTCTATTCAAATAGAGCCACGGGAAGATCTGTTAACATCCACCTGAACAGGGCACAGGCGGGTAGAGGGGGTGGGGGGAGTGAGGTTTAGAGTCTCCGACAATGCAACAGCCCCCAGCGTCTGCTTAGACTGTGTGCGTGTGATTTCCAAGTCTTGATGTGTGGGGGCTTGAACTCACAACCTTTTAAATCAAAAGCGAGAGAGAGAGAGAGAGAGCGCGTCACTGACGAAGCCAGGCTGACTCACGAGCTGGTTAAGCGCCAGCAGCTATTCCCAAATGCAACACAGTGGGGCTTCCTGGCAAGAGCCAACCTGCTCAACTCAAGACCTACGTACCTCTTCGACCACAGCTTTCGGTCACCGTTACTCTTCCCCACCCACCTTGGGTTCTCAGTGCCCAGCTGAGGTGGCAACCGGCCAGCATCGCCAGCCAAGCAAAGTGAGATGTTAAAATCCTATAGCTCAGTGTTTCAGTGCCTTGCAAAGTCTTCTTGTTCCACGCACGCGTCTCTGTTTACGTCCCATGAATAGGAAAGTGGTTGTCGGTCGATCGGAGGATCCCTTTTCCGGGGGTAAAAATCCCTTTTTTGAAAAAAAAAAAATACCCATTAATCAATCGGTCCACGGCTAATTGTGGGACACTGCCGTGCGTAATTGTCTGCCACGTTTTGCCCAGAGAATTGACACTGCCTTGTTTGAAACGCCTTGAGACGTCTAGAAGGTGAGAAAAGGCGCGATATCTATTGCGAGGCATATGAGGCGAAACAAATATACATCCCAATAAAATTTACCATACGGTACTCCCTGGAAATGTGGCATTCGGTTACACGCGTGGACATTTCCATGGAACCGCCCTTAAGCACGGTGATAGCTTTCTGTATATATCAGCCACCCCACCCCCCCCAAAAAAAAAAATCCTTGCATTTAATAGACCGTTTCAACACGTCTCAAAGCGCTTCAAAGAATATAGTGTAAAATGAATCGACTGTATTTGGTGGACAAAACGCGGCAGCCCGATCACGCACGGCAGGGTCTCACAAACAGTTGTATTTTTTTGCGAGAGACTTGAAGCGCTCTGAGACGCCGTCCGGCGTGGAGGACGCTACATAAATCAAAGTTGTCGTTGTCGTATTATCACCCTCTCCCCCTCCCCCCCCCACCCCCCAAAGCGATCCATCGATTGACTTAACAACTAGGTTCCTGCTCACTGCTGGGAAAACAGATCCATGTATGTGGAGGTTTTGCTCTGTCTTGAAATCGGACTTGGGTTCTTTTGCTTACGAGGTGGGCGCTCCAACCACTGAGCTACAAGATTTTCCATAATACGGCAATTTGAGTCACATCTGGAAGGTAATACTTTTGCAGGAAATGGAGGGGGGGGGGGCAAATGAATTTCCTCTCTTTTTGAACCCCCCCAAAAGTTTTAAACACGTATATATTATTTAGCTGCTATTTATTGATTGACTGACTGATTGATTGATTTATAAGGACGAGGAATTTGGGATAGGATATATACAGCTACTGAAAATTTTATTTTCCAGATGTGATTTGAAATGCTGTTCAAAAAAAAAAGGCCTCCTAGTCACCTGGCAGCCAGAGGTAAGTACAATTTTTCAGATTTACTTTCGAGGTATTCTGAATAAATTGAAACTCTCTGCGGAAAACGCAGGAAAACGCTCTTGGATATATTAAGAGTTTTTATAGTGACTTAAGAAAAATAAACCCGGCCTACGGTGTAGCACCTTAACACGTTCTTCGAGACGTCTCACAAAGCGCTTCATAGGGTGTCTCGCAAGCTGTACGTTTTGTGGGCAAGCCCAGATGCACACAGTCGTGTCCCCACACACGGCGGTGGATTGCGTGACCACATTCGATTTGAATTCTTTGAAAGTAGATTTCCTTTTCGAAGGGGACACGCTTCCTCCCCGAGCCGCGGTGGAGCGAGGAAACGGGGCTGCGGTTCGTGCGCCGGCTGGGCTCGAACCCGGCGAGTTTGCTCTCGCTTGCGAGGCGAGCGCTCCGAGCCACCGAGCTCTTGGCGGGACTCCGCAGACGAGAGATCGTACGGATTCCGGCAACCACAACGTGGTGCCGTCGTAGCGCCATTCACGAAGGGCAGCGTCTTGTGAGTGCTTAACACACGCCGAGATAGGGGAGGGTGAAGGGAGAAGGTGACCGTAAAGCACGTTCGAAGAGGAATGCTTTCAGTCGTGCTCTGAACAAGTGGAAGGAGGAGGGCGTAAAGGCGGAGGGATTGAGGGAGAGGGGTGTCGTGGCTGAACATGGAGGGGACAAGGGATAGACAGCGCTGAAGGAGGCTCATCGATTCTGACCCGACATGTGTCGGCCAGGCTCCGAAGGTTGTGAGTCTCAACTCCAATCTCAGAACATTTACCTCCCTGCCTATGTTTGACACTCCAACGCGGTGTTCAGGAGGGTGGGGGTGGGGTGTGGTGTGTTAATATTAATAGCATTCTTTGCATTTAATATATCATAGCTTGCCTTATCATAACTTTGAGACATCTCAAAGTGCTTTGCAGAAAATCATTTGGTCTCCAAAGTACATTGACTGTATATTTTGTGGGCAAAACGTGGCAATTGGGCTCAGAAGTGTCTCACACACAGATAGTTATGGATTGAGTGACCAAATTATGATGTTTATTTATTTTTTGAAGGGATTATGACCCCCCGGAAAAGCGATCCGTCAGTCGACTTAAGGACTCAGTTCAATCAATCAATCAATCAATCAATCAAAACTTGCATTTATATAGCACCTTTCACGTCGAGAGGACGTCCGAAGGCGCTGTACAGTTAGGTAAGAACTAGAGCGGGGGTGGGTGGGGGGGATGCGTGTCAGGGCAGGGGGAAGGAGAGTAGGAAAATTGAGTATATATATTTGTGGGCGAAACGCGGCAGCCAAAATTGCGCACAGCAGCGTCCCCCACAAACAGTCGTAGAAATGGGGCCGGGGGAGAAAGGGGGGAAAAGAGTGTAACGGGGGAGAGAACGGGAAAGGTGGGGTGGGGTAAAGTCAGGGAGGAAGAGTGGGGAGAAAGGAGTCAAGAGAGAGGGGGAGGGAAAGGTGGGTGGGGGGCAAGATCAAGTTCCTACTTACAGCTAGGTAAACAACAACAAGTGTTGAATAAGGAAACTTGGCCAATATATATCGCCCTTTGTGTCCCAGGGCGCTGGACAGTCGGGGATTTTTCCACCCGAGCTGGGAGTTGGGTGTCAAGTGTGTGGGACGGTAGCCGATGGCACGATCGAAGAGGAAGGTCTTTAGACGGCACTTGAAGGAGGCAAGAGGGGAATTGAGGCAGAGGGAATGCGGGATAGAGTTCGAGAGTGTGGAGATGTTGAATGCCTGACTGCCAATTATGGGACGGTTAGTGCGGGAGGACCTGAAGCAGGCCAGTGTCTTGACGAGCGGGTTTTGTACTCTATTCTCTTGAGGGAGGGATGGGGAGCTATTGAAGCTGGACAAGAATGGGGGTGATTGGTTGCGGAGGCTGGTACAGGAGAGGACACGAGCTGCAGAGTTGAGAATAATCTGCAGCTTGTGGAGGCAAGAGTTGGGAAGTCCAGCGAGTAGGCAGTTGGCGTAGTCAAGCCGGGACATGATGAAAGTGTGGATCGGGGTCTCGGCAGCCTGCGGTGAGAGGCAGTGGCGACAGCAGGAAATGCCATGGACGTGGGGAAAGACAGAACAAATCACTGCACGAATGTGAGGTTCGAAGCATAGCTGAAGGTTGACAAGGGCATGGAGGTTTCATATTGGCTCGGTGAGGATGAATGGGTGTAGCCATGAATAGTGATGATATCAGCAGCTGAGGTGAGGAGTTGTTGCCAAGCAGGAGGTGGTGGGTGGGCTCTGTCTTGCCAACATTGAGCTGGAGGAAGTTGGTTCTCGACCAGGACTTGATGTCAGACAGACAATTAGCCAGGACGTTGAGGGTGGGCGTGGCGAGATAAGAGTTGCATACACTTAATGCTGGATCCCATTCAAATATTGTGTGTGTGTATGTGTGTGTTGAGAAGTGACAATGAATAGCCTGGCGGGTAAAAAGGCACAGTCAATAATAATAATCATTGATCTAGCACCTTCTCATGTCTCCGAGACATCTCAAAGACGCTTTGATTCTCAAATGCTCCGAGACGCTTCACGCAAGTGTACTGCACTGTAATCTCCACGGCACCTCCCTCCCTCCATTGAGGTGCAATGGAGATGGGTGTGAGTTGGGAAAGTTGAGTGATCTGTTAGCGCGGCACTCCTTTGCTCTAGCCTGGATTTGCCTGCCCGCCCTCTCCAATCGCTCACTCGGCGCTCGCTCCCCTCTTGTCTCTCCTCTGCTACGAAACGCGCATGCGTATATTTTCTACCCTGGCTCACGCCCGGGCTGGGTTATCTGCGTATGCGTGCGCTCAAACCTTTCTCTGGCGGCCCGCGGGCCGGACTGGGTAAATCGCTCTTCCTTGGCCCGCGGGCCGGGCTGCGCATGCGTATGTTCTCTCGCCGCCTCCCCCTTCTCTGGCGGCCCGCGGGCCGGGCTGCGCATGCGTATGTTCTCTCGCCGCCTCCCCCTTCTCTGGCGGCCCGCGGGCCGGGCTGCGCATGCGTATGTTCTCTCGCCGCCTCCCCCTTCTCTGGCGGCCCGCGGGCCGGGCTGCGCATGCGTATGTTCTCTCGCCGCCTTCTCTGGCGGCCCGCGGGCCGGGCTGCGCATGCGTATGTCCCCCCCCCATGCTCTCTTCGGAGCCCCCTCTGGCGGCCCGCGGGCCTGTCCGCGCATGCGCCGCCCGCCTGTTGGCTCGTCCTCCCGCCCTCCCTTTCCTAAAATGGCCGCTGCCGACGCCGCCTGCAGTGCCCAGAGCGTCACAAAGGCCGAGGCTCCGCTCGCAGCCGAGATGGAGGAGCCGCTCGGCGGGAGAGAGGGTAAGGAGGGTCTGTGGGAGGGAGGGAGCCGGTGAGTGAGGCCGGCCCCGGGGATGTAGCGGTGGTGGGTGAGGTGATGCTTTTCAAACAATGTCGGCCGCCCGGCTTCTCCCTCCCCCTGCCCCCCCTCCCCCCTCACACACACACACACTCCGCTCCCCTCACACACTCCGCTCCCCCCTCACACACACACACACTCCGCTCCCCTCACACACTCCGCTCCCCTCACACACACACACACACTCCGCTCCCCTCACACACACACACTCCGCTCACACACACTCCGCTCCCCTCACACACTCCGCTCCCCCCTCACACACACACACACTCCGCTCCCCTCACACACTCCGCTCCCCTCACACACACACACACACTCCGCTCCCCTCACACACACACACTCCGCTCACACACACTCCGCTCCCCTCACACACTCCGCTCCCCCCTCACACACACACACACTCCCCTCACACACACACACACTCCGCTCCCCTCACACACACACACACTCCGCTCCCCTCACACACACACACACTCCGCTCCCCCCTCACACACACACACACTCCGCTCCCCCCTCACACACACACACACACTCCGCTCCCCCCTCACACACACACACACTCCGCTCCCCTCACACACACACTCCGCTCCCCTCACACACACACACACTCCGCTCCCCTCACACACACACTCCGCTCCCCTCACACACACACACACTCCGCTCCCCCCTCACACACACACACACTCCGCTCCCCCCTCACACACACACACACTCCGCTCCCCTCACACACACACACACACACTCCGCTCCCCTCACACACACACACACACTCCGCTCCCCTCACACACACACACACTCCGCTCCCCCCTCACACACACACACACTCCGCTCCCCCCTCACACACACACTCCGCTCCCCTCACACACACACACACTCCGCTCCCCTCACACACACACACACACTCCGCTCCCCCCTCACACACACACACACTCCGCTCCCCCCTCACACACACACACACTCCGCTCCCCCCTCACACACACACACACACTCCGCTCCCCCCTCACACACACACACACTCCGCTCCCCTCACACACTCCGCTCCCCTCACACACACACACACACTCCGCTCCCCCCTCACACACACACACACTCCGCTCCCCCCTCACACACACACACACTCCGCTCCCCTCACACACACACACACACTCCGCTCCCCTCACACACACACACACTCCGCTCCCCCCTCACACACACACACACTCCGCTCCCCCCTCACACACACACACACTCCGCTCCCCTCACACACACACACACACTCCGCTCCCCCCTCACACACACACACACTCCGCTCCCCTCACACACACACTCCGCTCCCCTCACACACACACACACTCCGCTCCCCCCTCACACACACACACACTCCGCTCCCCTCACACACACACACACACTCCGCTCCCCTCACACACACACACACACACACACTCCGCTCCCCTCACACACACACACTCCGCTCCCCTCACACACACACACACTCCGCTCCCCTCACACACACACTCCGCTCCCCTCACACACACACTCCGCTCCCCCCTCACACACACACACTCCGCTCCCCTCACACACACTCCGCTCCCCTCACACACACTCCGCTCCCCTCACACACACACACACACTCCGCTCCCCTCACACACACACACACTCCGCTCCCCTCACACACACACACACACTCCGCTCCCCTCACACACACACACACACTCCGCTCCCCTCACACACACACACACTCCGCTCCCCTCACACACACACACACTCCGCTCCCCTCACACACACACACACTCCGCTCCCCTCACACACACACACACACTCCGCTCCCCTCACACACACACACACACTCCGCTCCCCTCACACACGCTCTCTCTGTGTCTCTCCTATCCGGCCCGCAGGCCTTCAACCATCCACACACAACCTCATCCTCTCCAGCCCCCCTCCTCTCTCCACTGTCTCTCTCTCTGTGTGTGTGTCTCTCTATCTGTCTCCTCTCTCTCTCTCTCTCTCCTCTCTCTGTGTGTTGTCTCTGTTTCCCGGGCCTCCAATGATCTCCGCGCCCCCCCCCAACACACACATACATACACACACACACACACACTGTGTCTTTCTCTCGCTGTCAATTTCTCTTTCTCTTTATCTTGTTTCTCTGGGTGTCTTTCTCTCCCTGTCTCTCTCTCTCTCCCCCCGTGTTTCTCTTTCTCTCTCCCTGTCTCTCCCCCTGTCTCTCTTTCTCCATCTCTCTCTCTCGTTCTCTGTCTCCTTCTCGGGCCTCCCCCAACAATCCACACACACAACCCAACCTTCTCCCACCTCCACACACACACACAAACAGTCTCTGTGTGTCTCTTTCTCTGTGTCTCTCCCTCCCAACGATGCACACACACACACACAACAGACAGGAAGGGATGGAGAGCTTCCCCAATTAACACCCATCAGGGGAACTCTGCCTATTTGTTTTACTATTGTTAAAATAATGGTGTTTGTATTGTTTTCTGTATACATTACACATGCACCATCTCTCCCCCCTCCACCCTCCCGCACTAGTTCTCCCACTCAGTAGTACCAATATAATCCTTCCAGTTTTCCATTAGCGATAGCTAATGTTACTGGGGGACAAAGACAGCCACTGCCTCGCTGGCAGGAGCTGTCAAATCTAGGGACCAGATCCTGCGAACAGTTTTCAAGTAGATGGCCAGTTGTTGTTCAAGAACCCCTCTTTAGATGTGTGTGTATATATATATATATATATATATATATATATGTGAAAAATACACACTAAATGGTATCATTAATTCTTTATAAAGTCCCTCATAAAGGGCTGGGACTTCCATTTTAATGTCTCGTCAATGAAGGTCAACGCCTTCGAAGATGCAGAGCTTCTCAGCGTAGCCAACTGCATCCGGGTCCTTTTGGTCAATGTACGCGAAGCATCCAAATCAACCACCTAGAGCACCCATTGTCTAGCATCTGGACCATGGGACGCCAAACAGGCGAGCATGGGGGAGATAATCATGGTACGGTTGGAAAGGAAAGTCTTCAGGTGTGAACTGAAGACACGAAAGGTGGAGGGGGCACAGATCAAGGCAGGTCAGGGGGAAACTCCTATGTCAGGAGGACATCAAGGCACTGGAAGACGTGAAAAGTGCAATATCAAATGCAAGGATTATTATTATTATTAGTTCTGGGGGTGTTGGTGCATAGAGACTGAAAGCAAGGATGCTGATTGTACAGGGAATGGGTCAAGGGATTGCAGAAGGCCTCAGCTTTTTGATCATCAGGCACACGTACAAGAAGAGATTCTTGCCGCCTCTCCAGCTAGGACCATCCTACCTGTTAGAATTTTGGCTTGTGGTGCTATTATTTGGGACCAAGTGGGAAAAATTTGTCGCGCAAGCGATAGGATCTGGGTTTGATTCCTGGTCAGGGTTAGGCAAGTTTCCTTACTCCACGTGCCTCGGTTTGCCTCACAGTAACTAGGAACCTGGTTGTCAGTCAATTGGTGGTTTGCTTTTCGCTTAAATAATAATAACTTGGTCATGTGGAAAAAATCAGCGGATATGTGTTTTTTTTAAAAGGTATAAATCAACTGTTTATGGGACGCTGCTGTGCACAATTGGTTGCTGTGTTTCGCCCACAAAATATACAGTCAATTCACTTGACAGTATACTCTATGAAATGCTTTAAATTTCTCAAAGACATAATAAGGTGCTATATTAAATGCAAGGATTATTATTATATTCTCAAGAACGGTGACATTAATTAGAAATACGTAGCTTTAGCAGCTGTACATATCCACCAAGCCCTGGGTACACGAGCGTGAGTCGAAACTAGATTCCAGCTCACGCTTGACATTCCGATAGCTGACATCCCAAGCTTCAAAGTTTCCTTATCAGCTATTTGTTGGGATCTGCTTTCACGGCGGGTGGACAACTTGTGTCTTGCCAGACAGTTTGGGATGTCGTTGGGGGTTCAAATCCAGTTTGACTTACATCTAAGTCAGGTGCTCAGTGATGTACCGTGACAAAATAGCCTGCTGGTCCTGATGTGACTCAGGGTATTAAGGTGATGGATCAGGGTCATCCAAGCCGTACCTTCTCTGCAGTCTTTTTACTAAAAGTTCTCCCTGCTGATTTGGTGAAGGGAAGAAGGAAACCCCTCTACTGTATGCTCTGGAGCTCAGAACCACAAAGGAAAGAGTCTGAACCTATGTCTTGTACCAAAAAAAACACATCACCTGATTTTTCCATGAGTAACCTGGATTGTACGGGTCGTTTAATGTGTAAATGATTGTTTTGGGGTTGGGTAATTGGTGTAGAATTAATAGGTCTATAGTAATTGGAAAGTGAGTTGTGCTCGAGGCTATAAACCTTTGGACTAATTCAGAGAAAAGAGTTGGGAATGAAAATAATAATAATCCTTGCATTTGATATGGCGCTTTCCACATCTTATCAACGCCCCAAAGCACTTCACAGAATATACTGTAAAGTGAATTGACTGTGTATATGCATGATTATGTGGAATTCCCTAGGGATTGCTCTTCTGTCTCCCCATTCGAGCATCCTACGATTCTGCCCCCCCCCCCCACCCCTCCCCGTAAAGGGTGCGACTTGTTATGAGATGTTACCCACTCAAAATAAGCTGCCACGCATACCTACGAATCATTGACTTCCAATCAATCTCACTTGAGGGAGCGCATTCTTTTCTGAGTAAAACGCTATATAAATTGCGCACAGCAGTATTCCACAAATTGAATAGGTGGATTTGGTGAACTACATTTCTTTTCAAGTACACACTTTGAAATCATCCTCCCTGAGGATCCCCATTGCCTTTGCAGCATCTTGTAAGTTCAAGTCAAAGGTACTAGTTTAGCGCATACTGTAGAAAGATCTTAGCTGAGAGCTCTGAAGGTTTCATGAAGTAAATTGTTTGGGGAATGTGCTTTGTGGGCCTACATATTTTGTGGGCGTTGTTTTCCAATTCACAGTCAATTCACTTTCCGGTTTATCCTGCGGAACGCTTTGAGGCGTCTCTAAGACGTGATAAGGCACTATATCAAATGCAAGGATTATTAATGACAAGCTGCTGTTGGAATGCTGATGAGAATTGGTATTCAACCGTACAGCTGAACTTTGCATGTAATAAAGGCTCCTTTGTCTTGTGTTTAAGAGCGGGTTAGGATACATAGGGACAAGTTGAGAGCTGTGCTCCAAACCCTACGTGTACATTTATTGAGGAAGTCTTGCTGTTAGTTTCTGAAAATGAAAGGAATTTATAAATTTCAACGTTCGTTTCTCTCTGTTCCTCTTTTTGGGTGTGAGGCGACAGAAATTTTTTAATTTCGCACTGTATTCATAGTGGAGCTGGGCAAAGGGAGATTTGGCCATTGTTGGGAGGCAATGGCCAATGCCAATGCAGATGAAATGTTAAACAGGTCCCTTCTCTTCTGCCTGTTTGGGTCAATGTTAAAGCCTGTATATCGCTATTCAAAAAGAGAAGATGGTTTCTCAGTGACTCCCGGTGTCTTGTGTTCTCCCTCAAATAAATTGGTTACTCGCTGGACAGGCACATATACAGTATAGGCAAACATACATCATGTTTCTAACAGTACAGTATATTCTTGTGAAGTAAAGCACTTTATGAGACGTTGCGACGCCGTGGTATTTTGTTATTTTTGTAAACTAGGATAACGCACTTGAAAATCAAGGGAATTTCTCTTTTATTGATCAATACTTAATGATTCTTGCATTTGACTGAGTACCTTATCACATCATTTAGGCCTCTCAAGGCTTCACAAAAACTGTTTAAGTGAATTGACTGCATATTTTGTGGATGAAAATACGGAACACTCGGCTGATTGAAGTTCCCAAAAATCCTACTTTCAGCTTGCATATTTGTAGCCATCTTTACATTATTATATCACTTCCTCAATGTTATCAAGAGCTCTGTGCAGGTGTGCAAAGAAGCAGAGGGTACTCATTCCTACTCATTTACATCTTGCGATTGAGTCTGACCTCTGGTTTGTGCCAGCTTATGGGAGATCAGTCTGTGAGCAGATCGGCTCACAGACTGACCTATCAATTCTTTGCCTCGAAAGCTAACACATGAAAACTATTGATGCTTCATTCGGGTCCGTGGCTCTGTTTTGCTGTCGTTTCTTCTGGATTGTTTCTTCTTGACATCCTCAGTGTTCACTGTGTATATACGAAGCTCAAGGTGTCTTAAGCTAATTAGAAATTGTAATGTTTGAAGAACTGATGTGATTCCCAAACTCCCTCCGGCATTGCCCTGAAACAAACAGCGAATTTGTCCAATAATACAACAGTGAAAACTTGCATTTATGTAGCTCCCTTGGGTTCAGTGTCTGTTCTGGGATGAGTTAGCTGGTCTCAGCCAAGGGTGATCGCGTGGGAGCTCCAAAAAGGCTCTATTCAAGTGTCATTTGTTGTGGTGGACTTCGATGACTCTGGGGGACGAGGGGAGAACTTGACAAGCTTCCAACACCTAATCAGGTCAAGCCTGAATCCCACAGTCAAACGGTTTGCAGATAATTGCAGTGAGGCTCGGAGGAGAATAATAATACTAATCCTCGCATTTGATCTTGGCGCCTCATCATGAGACTTCTCAAAATGCTTCACAGAATATACTGTAAAGTGAATTGGCTGTGTCTTTTTTTGTGGTCGAAACATAGCAAGCAATTGAGCACAGTAGTGTCATACAAACAGTTGTGGATTGAGAGACTGAATAATAATGAGCATTTGAATGGGTGCAACAACAATAAAATGACATGTGTGTGGCGCCCTTTCACGTCAGGACGTTCCAGCACTTTGGGATGTCCTCGCGACGTGAAAGGAGCTGTATAAGTGCAATTTTGTTGTGTTGTTGTCCCCTCAAGGCGCTGGACAGTCAAGTGTTTCACAGATCCGAGCAGGGGTCAGGTTCTTGAGGCGGGACTTAAGAACATAAGAATTAGGAGCAGGAGTAGGCCATTCAGCCCCTCGAGCCTGCTCCGCCATTCAATAAGATCATGGCTGATCTTCTCACCTAACTCTGATTAGGTAATATCTAATCAGAGCCCTATCCCCATATCCCCTGATCCCTCTATTTTTCGAAAATCTATCAGTCTCAGCCTTGAAAATGTTCATGAGCATCTACGGCCTTCTGGGGGAGTGAATTCCATAAACTCACTACCCTCTGAGTGAAGAAATGTTTCCTCAACTCTGTTCTAAAAGGCTGACCCTTAGTTTTAAGACTGTGACCCCCTGGTTATAGATTCTCCTACCAGGGGAAACAGTCCCTCAGTGTCTACTTTATCTAGCCCTTTAAAATCTTATATGTTTAAATTTTACCTCATGAAGGAGGCCAGAGAAGGGGTGAGGAGGGGGGACTGCAGGATGGGATTCCAGAGATAATAATAATAATAATCTTGCATTTAATATGGTGACTTATCATTTCATCTAAAAGTCTAAAGCATTTCACAAAATATACTGTAAAGTGGATTGACTGTTGACATAGGTTGAATTCTCCCTGCAGGGGCGGGGTATGTGGATTATAGAGATTTGTTTTCTATTGTAGGCTGTGAGTTCATGTTCTTTGCCTAAGTGGTAAATTCTTGAGGTTAGCTGGCTGAAGCAGGGTGCTTCCCCGTCGAAGGGAAATGATACTGGAATTAACAACATTTACTATAGCATTTCCCTGAAGTTTAGTGGTTAGAGCACTTGTCTTGAAAGTGAGTGGACCTTGGATTCCCGAGCAGGGTGAAATGTTAAGACAAGTTTCCTTACTCCACGTGCCTCTGTTTACCTCGGAGCCTGGTTGTTAGTGGGTTGGTGGATCTCGTTTGCAGGGGTAATAAATCCCTTCAAAAATGTTAATAATTTGGTGACTCAATCCACGACTGTTTGTGAGAAATTACTGTGCGCAATTTACCGTTCAGTTTTGCCTACGAAACATACGGTCAATTCACTTTGCACTATATTCTGTGAAGCGCTTTGAGACGTCCCAAAGACGTGATAAGGCAGCTATATTAAATGCAAGGAATATTAGGATTTGAACTGTGCTATTGTTGTTGTTGTTTGACCTGCCCTGACCCGCTGGCTAGGTTTCTGGCTAACCCCCTCTACCAGATGTTGTTGTGTTGAAGTAAGTTTGAGGATGTGGTTTTACTGCAAGTGCTAAAATTGGGTTTTGTGGTGACTTGACAAGGTAGCGATTGTGAGCTGACGTGAAATTACATGAGGTAAAATTAGACCAACCTATAATTGTGTATACTCTGATATTTCTGATAATAACAATAGGATCCTGCTTTGATGTAAGCTCCCTTTACCTTGTAATGGAATTTGTTCCATCGTTCGGGTAGGAGAGCTGCTCCCTCAGGCTTAAGCGGCCAATGCATAATGGGATCAAGTTTATAATAATAATAATAATCCTCGCATTTGATACAGCACCTTATCTCATCTTCTCGACATCTCAAAACGCCTCATGGAATCTTCTATAAAGTGAATTGGCTTTATATTTTGTGGAGACTCGTTCCGCCCGGGAATCAAACCTAGATCTTCTCGCTTGCGGGGCTAGTGCTGTATGCTACAACCTGAAACTCACCTGCCCCTGGCTCACTATTCTGCTCTGCCGTTATCAAGTGCTCTGGGACACCATCCTTCATAAGGGGGGGTGGGGGTGTAAATGCAAGTGGCTTTTCTATGCTTTTCAAATTCCATCACAATTTAATGTTCTGAAACAGTGACTGTCCGGCGCCCTGAGAAGTCCTCCTGAAAGGCACTGTACAAGTGTAATTTTGTTGTTGCTGGGGCTTCGTTCTACGTGAAAGGTTCTTTACCAGAGCGAGTTGTTGATGTTTAGTAAAGATGGACAGATAGGCATGACCCGAGAGCTGAGATGTGTGAATTGTTGTAAGATGATTGGGTGGGTGGTGGGGGTGGGAGAGCAGATTTGCTGCCTACACTATGTGTATGTAGCATATATTCTTTCAGATTTCACCATATGGTCTTGCTGTAAGTTGGCCCCTCAGACGACATCTGGTTTTGGGTTTAAATTGCACAATATTGTATAATTTACCCTATTTAAGTCTGGAATGAATGAATGAATGGATGGATACATTACAATGTGCGGCAGATATTGGTACTAAGCTTTTAAGGATCAAGGTTTTGATTGAAATGGATATGTCCAAAACTTCAAGGTTGTGTCTGACTTGTATGCTGACTGAATAAATTAATGAATGAATATATGTGTGAGCAGAGCTGCTGATTTTTATTTCCTCATCTGTGTTCGTCGCAGGCATCTGTTTTTCGAAGGCCATTATTACCTCAAAGGGATGCTTTTGAGCAGAGATGGTTCTTGAAATAACCTAGTCCCCAAAAATCTCAGTTGGCTCGTTGCCAGCATTGCATTCCACAGGAATGCACTTTTCAAGGGATTTTACAAAGGCCTCTCACATATAGGAAATGATCTGCGCTGTCATGATAATGAACTTTCAGGTGTCATTATGTAGAAGCAGGAGGAGGTCGTTCAGCCCCTCGAGCCTGTACCGCCATTCTATTAGATTGTAGCCAACTCCAATCACCCTCTTTGTCTCCTTGATATCCTGACCTTGAGCCCTATCTCACCCATTCTCGCCCCCGACTCCATTGGCTCCCCATCATCCAGAGGATCCAATTCAAGATCCTGGTCCTCACATTTAAAGCCCTGCACAACCTCGTCCCCCCCACCCTACATCCGTGACCTTTTAACCCCTTAGCAACCTGTGCCCCCTCCACTCAATAGGCTCTGGCCTGCTCCACGTCCCCAGACCCATCCCCCCCACCATTGGCGGGCGAGCCTTTAGCCACTCTGCCTCCAGCCTCTGGACCTCCATCCTGCCGTTGTTCCGCCTCACTTCCTCCCTGGCCTCCTTCAAGTCCCGCCTCAAGGCTCTCCTCTTCGATGGTCCCGTCGTCAACTCCTAATCCCCCCCCTTCTCTCCGCACCACCGTCCCCAGCTCAGGTCTCTAGCAGTGACTGTCCAGTGCCTTGGGACGTCCTGAAGTAAACAAATGTAATTTTGTTCTTGTTGTAACCTAACAAACATCTATTCACTTCAGTCTTGAGAATGTAAATGGATCCAGCCATCGTTCTCAGTTTATAGAATTCATAAAAACAATGGTTTAATTGTGCCAAGAAACAGAGGGAAAAAAAGATCATTTCCCCTCACTATACTATTCCACTTTAGGATTCCTATAATAAAATCACTCCATTCCTAGACTTTACATACTATATCAATATGGTTCTCAGTTTTTACTTTGAAACATAAGTCAGATGCTCCTAAATCTGTTTTCAAAGACGTCTATAATTTACGTCAACCTTTGTAGTAAGATTGCTTCCGTTTACAAGTCTTTTTTTAATTTTTTTTAAAAAAAATGTTGTATCCGGTTACTAACCTTGCAGAATATCCACGGGTAATTGTTCAAATAGTTTTCAATCTGTCATTTCCTGTTGTGTGTGCAAGAATAGCATCTGGGTTAGAGATGCAGCTTCAATGGTGCGTGAATTATCACTGAGGGGATGATTTGAAGAACTAAATAAAAGTTTGTGGTAAAGACAGAGTAATAATAATTATATTTGCTTTTTGAGATAATGCTTTATCGTGTCTTTGAGACATTTCAAATTGCTTCACAGGCTGTACTGTAAAGTGGATCAACCGTATATTTTGTGGGTGAAACGCAGCAGACGGTTGCACACAATGGATTGTGTGGATTGAGCGACAAAATATATTTTTTTCTGAAGGGGTTATTACCTCCCAGAAAAGGGATCTGCCAATCGATTAATTACCGGGCTCCTACGTACTGCTAGGTGAACAGAGACGTGTGGAGTAAGGAAACGTGCCCAAGGTTTCGTCTTGCCCGGGACTCGAACCCAGGTCCTTCCGCTTCTGAGGCAAGCGCTCTATAATCACTAAGCTACAAGACTCCACTGCCTTACTCAATAAGGAGTTACACATCCCAGAAACTAAACCCTTTTGACTCAGTACAGAAACTTCTGCGGTTCACTGGTGGATTACGGTTTATTTGGTCTTTCTGATTGATGCAGGTATCATTCCACATAAAGTAACTGTTGGTAATATTGGTCTAAATGGTGGCATGTGGTGCATAATGGGCCAGATGTCACTGTAAAATGGACCTCTCTATGTCTCTCAGACTGCAGTTAGTGGAATCGTGTCATCTTAAATAATGGAAATGTAAAATAGTATCGTTGCAAGCTCACAACCCTCTATCGTTCCCATCATAATGAAAGCATTTGAATTAGCACTTTTCACGTTGCCTAGACGTCTCAAAGCGCTTCACAGAATATACTGTAAAGTGAATCGACTGTATAATTATTATTAGGCTGCATCTGGAGCATGAAGTGAACTCCTCTGATTAATTTTCATATCCCTGGGCTACGGACCATAGGCTTGTACAGCACTGCTTTATAATTAGTGGTTCTAATGCTTTTTTTAAACTGCACTAACTGTGCCTTATCAGCGAGGATGATATCTGAAAGGGAAATCGGTCATTGACAGAATGTGAGACCTTAAAAGTTGTGGTTTGGGGTTATTACTGAGACAGTGTATTATTGTGGAGTCCTGTAGCTCAGTGGTTAGAGCATTTGCCTTACAAGATGTTTGAATCCAGGCAGGGCGAAACCTTAAGTTTCCTTACTCCACACGCCTAATAACAATCGTTCCAAAAAAAAACAATAAGAAATTAGTCATTTCAATCCACGACTGTTTGTGGGATGCTGCTGTGCGCAATTGGCTGCTGCGTTTCACCCACAAATAAACAGATAAATTCACTTTACAGTATATTCTGTGCAGACTTTGAGATGTCTAAAGGACTCGAGAAGCGCTATATCAAATGCAAGGATTATTACATTATTAGTTTAGCTAGAGATAGAGCGAATATTCGCATCTTCCCCACTATCTCTCATCTGGGATTTGATGGATTGTTGCCAATTCTAAATACTGATTGAAATTTGGAAATTTTCAATCCCGGAAAGAAATTAGAAAAATATAGTTCCTCGATTTTAACTGAATTGCTCTCTTCTTTTTCCCCGTCGACAGTGGTGGTAATCGACCCGGACGATGAGGAGGTGTCGACCCTGGAGTCGGAGTTGAGAATGGGACTCGTCTCTGGGGAGCCCGAACCCCAGGAGAAAAACGAATCCGTGACCGCGACTGACGCTAACTCACAGGGGACCCCGACCCATCCCAAGCCGCAGTCTCTTCCCAAACCTGCCTCGGCCCCTCTGGGAGACGAGCAGTCGCTCCAGGCCAACAAACGTGAGTCGAGAACACAAGTCCCTGAATCACAAGAGACGGCAAAACGATTCCGATAATAATCAAGCGCTTTCGAGATGTCTGGAAAATGTGATACTGCGCTGTGTCAAAGGCACAATTTGGGGGGGGTGGGGGGGTTACTACTACAGCTAAGGTCTGAGAGTCCATTTAGAGTTGTACAGGATTCAGAAGGCATAATGTACTTTATGCCTTCCACTAGAGGGCATTCATTTGATCTTATTCTCGTTAGAAACAAAGGGAGAGCGAGGTTAGGATAAATTATTTCACACGCGGAGGAGGAATGCCTTAACAAAAAAAACTGCGGTTGAAGCGGAATCCATAATAGCTGGAAGGAAATTGGTCGAATACAAAGAGTCAAGAGGCAGACAAAAAGCGGGCTGAGAAGATCATGAACAATCTTTCCATTTGATGTATCATGGCGTGGAGACAAGCTCAGAGAGCTTCACAGAATTTCACCACCCGAGCCATTGTGATTCTGTTAAGTTTGCAAATGTTACATTTTTTAAGGGTTTTTTTGGTGGGGTGGAGTGGCAATATGGTGTACAGTTACGCCTAATAATAATCCCCGTTTTTAAGAAAATTGGTCATTGCAATCCTCGACTGTTTGTGGGACGTTATTGTGTGTAGTTGTCTCCCGCGTTTCGCTTACATATACACAGTCGATACACTTTACAGTCCATTCTGTGAAGCGCTTTGAGACGTCTAGAAGTCATGAAAAGCGCGTATCAAATGCAAGGCGTATTATTCACCCCTAAAAGACTGTATGAATCATGAGGTAATATGTATAATGTATAATATATATATTGGCAATTGGAGAGATTAGCGGTAGATGTGGGAACATTTATGCGGAGTGTGAATTTCATAAATGGCTGTAAACCACAACACAGGACAAGATGATTGGTTTTGAAAGGTTGCAACCTGTGCCATTCCCATAGGATTTGAGACATTCCTTGACGAATGAGTAAGGGTCCCCAATTATACAGCATTTTGGTCCGTCCAGCCAGCTGTATTGAAAGGAATCGGATCATTATAGTGCCAGGTCGACTTTCGCCACATGCCATATGCCGGGAGAACAAGAAGCTCTCATGAGTCACATTCTATAAATAATTGAGCAAGGATAACCCTGATGCAGAAACCGCTCCTTTTGTTCACTAACTTTACTCATGTATTGTAAAACATTTAGTTCTCAGCGGGTGCCAGGAAGTGTGGGCGGTGTGGCGGGCAGTTGCTTTTACCTTACAAGTCACTTGAGGTGGTAAACACTAATAGTTAACTCTGGCATGGAAACTCAGTACTAGTACTTCATCATCTGGGCAACAGTATGAGCTGGGTGTGTGTTCCTACAGCCCAGCCCAGCCTGGCTCATCAGCTGGAGCTGGAAGGGCAAATCAGTCATTGCGGGTGGCAGGGAGTCATCTCACTCAGCCTCTGATAACCTTACAAGCCAAAGCCATCACTTGGGTAGTCCGAGCTGGTTATGCAGCTATATCAATGGCGAGCTATGTAGTTTTAGCTGGTTAAACTCCAGCTGTTAACCCAAGCTTTGGCCCTTCCCAACCAGCACCTAATACTCGCTGGAATTGGGTGCTTACCCTGGCACCTCCCTGCCTCTCTGACCTGCTTACTCCACATCCCGCTACGTGCTGTGTCCGCTCGATTGGCTCCGGCCTTCTGCTTGTCCCTCGTTTCCTCTGCTTGGGAAAAATGTTGGGCAAGTTTCCTTTCTCCACACGCTCTCACCTAGCAGTGAGTAGGATAATAGGCCCTTCAAACAAAACAATTATTTGGTCCCTCAATCCACCACAGTTCATATGACACTGCTGTGCGCAATTGGCTGCCGCGTTCCGCCCACAATATATACATTCAATTCACTTTACAGTGTATTCTGTGAAAAGCGCCTTGGGGCGTCCTCCTGATGTGTTGCTTTGAGATGTCTCGAAGACGTGATACGGTGCGATATCAAACACAAGGATTATTATTATTAGAAATGGCAGGTGTGAAACAGTCTGTGGTTGAGTACAAGAAAATTAGTTGAGTGTACGAGTTGACTAGAGGATGAATGTAACCACATTGTGGTTGTATTTACCGCAGTCTAAAATAGTTGAATAATGTCCTCAAACATTAGTGAGGTTGTACTTGGAAGTACAGCAAGAGCCGTGTTATCTGATTTGCCTGCTTATCATGTGGAATTCTGTAGCTCAGTGGTTAGCGCACTCACCTTACAAGCGAGAGATCTGGGTTCGATTCCAGGCAGGTTAGGGCAAAACCTTGGGTAAGTTTCCTTACTCCATATACACACACACACACACACACACGCGCCTGATAATAATCCCTCAAAAAAAATAATGAATTGGTCATTTTTCAATCCACGACTGTTTGTGGAGACACTGCTGTGCGCAATTGGCTGCTGTGTTTCGCCCACAAATTCACTTTGCGGTATATTCTGTGAAGCCTTTTAGACGTCTAGAAGGTATGAAAAACGATATATCAAATGCTAGGATTATTATTATTATCCACATCAGACTCTGGAGGGGAAGTGTATGGGGTCCTATGAAGCTGAGGGGGGAAGTAAACCCTTTTTTTGTGAGGGTCAGCCAGATGTCTTGAAACATCGTTGCTTAAGACTCTCCACACCAAACTGAGACTTCCCTGCATCTCATCTACACATGGAAACCCCAGAGGTAATAATAATAATAATAATTATAATAATCCTTGCATTTGATATAGCGCTTTCCACATCTTATCAACGTCCCAAAGCGCTTCACAGAATATACTGTAAAGTGAGTTGACTGTACATATTTGTGGGAGAATCGCGGCAGCCAATTGCGCACAGCAGCGTCCCACACACAGTCGTGGATTGAAATGACCAATTTTATTATTGTGGTTTTTTGGAGGGATTATTATTAGGCGTGTGGAGTAAGGAAACTTGCCCAAGGTTTCACCCTGACCTGCCTGGATTCGAACACAGGTCTCCCCAGCTTGGTCTCCCCAGCTTGCAAGACAAGTGCTCTAACCACTGAGCCACAGGAGCTCCTGAGCCACAGGTAGATTGTTGGAATGGAATAAGCACTCTCTCTTCCCTCCCTGGAGGGACGGATCCTGATTTATTAGGCACAGGGTTGGCAAGAGCCTAGGCTTGCGTGGGACTCCAGGGCGTGTATTAGGGAAACTGCCTTAAGGAGCCTAATGAGCTAAAACCACAGAGCTTGCCGTTGATATTGCTATTTGACAAGCTTTCCTACTACTTGTCAAGTTAGGAACGTGCCAACCTGCCCGCCCTCTCCGCTCAGCAGGCTCCGGCCTGCTCCACATTCCCTGATCCATCCGCCCCACCACTAAAGGCGGGCGAGCCTTTAGCTACTCTGCCCCTAACCTCTGGTACTCCATCCCGCAGTCCCTCCACCTCGTCCCCTCCCTGGCCTCCTTCAAGTCCCGCCTCAAAACTCTCCTCTTCGATGGTCCCATCCTAATTCCACCCCCTACGCCCTCCCCCCCAACTCCCTCCCCATCCAGTCCTTTCCCTCCCCACCCCGTCCCCAGCTCGGATCTGACACAGTGATCACCCCTGTTTGTTTTACAGCTAGTCTCAGCGTTTTTAAATATTATGCCATCTTAAATATTAACAGAGACTACATGGCTGGTTGAGTCACTTGTCTTTGGCAACAAAAATCGCTTGACTGAGATGACCACACCTCTGACTTGGTTTAAAAACTGTGGGAAACCGGAGGAATGTCGAAATCCATCTTAAATCTATCAACCTGTTCAGTAACCAGGGAACGAATCAGCCCACTCTCTGGGCTTGATAAGACCCGAGTGTGGAGGTGTGGGATTGATTGACCTTGTTTTTGTCTTGCTTCTCGCTTTAGTGCTGAATTCCTGTCAGTTGTGTGGGACCTGCTTTGAGACCCGTAAAGGACTGTCCAGCCACGCGCGTTTCCACCTGAGGCAGTTTGGAGTGTCAGACTCAGAGAGCAGCGGTGCTCCGATCGGGACACTGTACGAACTGATGAAAAGGAAGGGGATTCCTAGCGTTTTGCCCTCAGCGTTGGCCAGTGGCAAGCCGCCGAGCTACACACCAAAGGAGGGCCCCGCGGTAAAGCAGGAGGCTTCCGGCAAATCGCCCGGAGAGGAATTTCAGGACGAAACCACCCTCGCTCCTAAATCACCAAAAGTGGCGACGGCCAGCCCGTCCAAGGGGCAGTCTCCCACCTCACCTTCGCCGCTCAAAAAAATACATCCCATCTTACCAAAGCCGCCGTCCAATAAGTCTCCGGATCAAGCGAAATCCGAGGCGCGTCCGCTGAACGCTCCTCAGGCTTCAGGAGAGCTTCTGTCCAAGAAGCTGTTCTGGTCTCCCCAAGATGACAATACACCCTTAAATCTCAGTAAGTGCCAGTTGTCCACAGCTTATCATCATCATCATTATAAATAATAATAATCCTTGCGTTTGATATCTATATATATATATATATATGTATATATAGCGCCTTAGCACCTCTTCGAGATGTCTCAAAGCGCTTCACAGTGGATTGACTAGATTTTGGGGGCCAAACGCGGCAATCAGTAATAGCTCACGGCAGTGTCCCACAAACGTTCTTGGATTTCAGTGACTAATTTATTTTCTTTTGAGGGTTTATGATCGAACGTAACAAGTCGTTATTTATTATTTATTTTGAAGGGATTATTAATCCCCCGAAAAACGATCTGCCAATCGACTAACAACCGGGTTCCTATTTACTGCTAGGTAAACAGAGACGCGTGTGTGTGTGTCTGTGGAGTAAGGAGACTTGCCGAAGGTTTCACCTTGACCTGAGTATCGAACCTAGGTCCTCTTGTTTGTGATTTGCCGTTTCTATCCATTGCTCTACGGGATTCCACAAATGACAAAGTCTGGTGGGTACACGATCATAGAGTTATACGTCACAGAAGGAGGCCACTCGGCCTATTGTGTCTGTGCCAGCTCTATGAACAGAGCTGTCCACATCAATCCCACTCACCCGCTGTCTTCCCCACAGCCCTGTAAACTTGTCCTCTCCCATTAATTGTGTAGAAATGCTATCTGTATTTAATTAAATCCTTTTTTTCCTCTCTCTTCCTCTCTCATTCACAGCTGTGAACAGTGAGCACATAAGCTGTCAGTTGTGTGGGGCCTGCTTTGAAACGCGGAAAGGGCTGTCCAGTCATTCCCGAGCTCACCTGAGGCACTTTGGCGCTGTGGACGTGGATTCCAAAGGATCACCCATCGAGGCTCTGAACGAGTTCATTAGGAAGAAAGGGATCCAGGGCGCTTTGTCAACCATGTTGCCCTCGGAGAACACCCACAATTACGCTCAGAATTCCCTCCTGAAAGATGGCAGCAGCCATTTCAAATCGGCCTTGGGCAAGAAGGAATCAGCCAAATCTCCTCTCAAATCTCCTTCTCTCAAATCCTCCTCAGCCAAATCGCCCTCAATGAAGTCGTCCTCGTTGAAATCGCCCTCCATGAAGTCGACCCCCATCAAGTCCCCTTCCATGTCTTCGCAGAAGAAGCCCAAACAAGTGACCATGCGAGTGCAGATGGAGTCCGGTGTCTCCATGACTTCGAGGGACCCCAACGGGATGTCCTCAGAACCATACTGGGCGACCTCACCCATCAATCTATGTAATAATAATAATCCCCACATTTTAATATAGCGCCTTATCACGTAGCGACATCCCAAAGCTCTTCATGAGCTACGCTGTCAGGTGAATCGACTGCATATGTTGCAGGCGAAACACAGCAGCCAATTGAGCGCAGCAGCGTCCCACAAACAGTCATGGAATGAGTGACCATATTAGTATTAATTTTTATTATAAATTATATCATCTTGCGTGCGCAACATCACAGCTACAATAAACATAGATTTTATGTAGTGCCTTTCACCCATTCACCCCCAAGGTGCTGGAGAATCGAAGATATAATGATGATAATAATACTTGCATTTGATGCACCCCTTTATCACGTCTTCGAGACATCTCAAAGCGCTTCACAGAATATACTGTAAAGCATAGACTGTTTTGTGGGTGAATAGCAGCAGCCAATTGCGCACAGCAGGGTCCCTCAAACAGTCGTGGATTGAGTGACCACATTATTATTATCACGCGTGTGGAGTATGTAAACTTGCCCAAGGTTTCACCCTGACATGCCTGGAATTGAACCCAGCCTTTCTCGCGAGTGCTCCAGCCACTGAGCTACAGTGGCTCCACAAATTTAATTGACCTAGAGATGATTAAAAAAAAAAGGTTTGGATGGAGTGATAATTCTGATCGTTGAAAAGAAACTGACTTTCCTTTCCCTTCCTTTCCTTTCCCAGCCATCGATTCGCACACCACCAAAGACACACGCTGCGAATTCTGCGGAGATTATTTTGAGAACCGCAAGGGGCTGTCGAGCCATGCCAGGTCGCACCTCAGGCAGTTTGGGGTGACGGAGTGGACCGTCAATGGTTCCCCGATCGACACCCTGAAGGAGCTGATGAAGAGGAAGATCCAAGTCCCGGGATCGATGGCCGCGTCCGGCCACAAAATGCCCTCGAAACCTTCGGGGAACCTGGTGAAATCGGCCTCCCACCAGCTCCAGGACGGACACTACCCATACCCGGCCAACAAGTCCGCCAAGTTCAGTCTGAACATTTCCCCCGTGGGACAGGTTCCCTCCGGCTCTCTGGTCCCCAAGAAGGTCGGGGGGGGCTACCTCTCGCCTCCCCCGCTGAAGAAGATGAAACCTGCCCCTCTGAAGAAAGTCAAGCAAGAGTATGTGAAGGTGGAGTTCAATCCGGAGGAGTCATCGGGCTCGCTGAAGAGCGGGCAGTTCTCATCGCAACAGATGTGGCAAGATGGCGCCTTGCCTCTCCATCTAAGTAGGTCTCTAGGTCGCGCGGCTTGTGTATTATTTGGTGGGGGAATTGGCAGTCGGTGTGTTTAGAGGGTTAACCGACCGGACGGGCTAGCTGCGAGGCTGAAGCTCGTACTGGTCTGTGGTTGTCTTAAATTGTTCTGAAAATTGTGGCTTCCTTGTTGTTGGGTAGTGGTCAGAGCACTCGCCTCACAAGCGAGAGTACCTGGGTTCGATTCCCAGGCGCCTCAGGGCAAAACATTGGGCACGTTTCCTTATCCCTTATTCCACACTCGCATGCCTCTGTTTACCCAGCAATAGGTAGAAGACCGATTTTTAGTCAATTCACTTTTATCTGAGTAATAATCTCGCTTCGAAAAAACAATTATAATTTGGTTACTATTGATTGAGAGGGGAGTGAGGACATGGAGGAGCTTTTAAAGATGAGTTCCAGGATCTTCAACTGTATCTTCTGTGTGGTGGGTCGCCGGTGGAGTCGGGTGAGGATGGGGATGATATGGTCACGGAGCCTAGTGTGGGGAGTACATGGGCTGCAGAGTTTTGGATGATCTGCAGCCTGTGGCAGGAGGAGTTGGGTAGTCCGACAGGCAGGTAGTTTGCATACGTCAAGCCTGGATGTTATGAATGTGTGTAAATTGTGTTATGAGTTTCAAGTGTCGGTGGGTGCCTGAAGGCGTTGAACAGTCAGGATGGGACCCGAGCAAGGGAGAGGGGCAGGGTAGGAGGGAGGGGAGGGAGGGAGAGTGTTAGGAGGGCAGCAGAATACACGGTCGAAGAGGAGGGTCTTGAGACCAGCCTTGAGGGAGGGAGGGAGCGACGAGAAGGGACTGAGGCAAAGAAAGGTGATGTGTGTTGTCGAGACGCAGGGGATGGGTGGGGGGGAGCTTTATTCTCCCTTTGATCTTGGAGCGTATGAGTGCCCCATGTCCATAAAAAAAAGTCCATCCCATCTCACTCCTCCCCACACTTAGAAAGTACAACTTGTCTCTTTGTTTGGTTAGCAGTTAATCAACCCACCAAGGCGATCCGCTGTGAATTCTGCGGAGATTATTTTGAGAACCGCAAGGGACTGTCCAGCCACGCCAGGTCACACCTGAGGCAGTTCGGGGTGACGGAGTGGACGGTTAATGGGTCCCCCATAGCCGCACTGCGGAAGCTGGTGAAGAGGAAGGGAAAATCTGGCCCGTTTAGACACGAGCCGCAGCAGGAGCCACCAAACTACCTGTACGAGGACAGGGCCGTTTCCAAACCGTACGTCGTCAAGTCACCGGTCAAAGACTTGCAACAAGACCTCCTATCTCCTTCCTCAGGGAAAGTGCTCAGCTACTTGCCCAACAGCCAGTCACAGGCTGTGTCGTCAATGGGCAAGAAGATACCCATGGGGTTTGTGTCAACCGCCCCTCAGAAGAAGCTGTTGGCGGAGGGACGGAGCATGTCGGCTGAGCTGAAACCAAACTACCCCCCTTCAGAAACTGGCTCCTACAAACCAAAGTCTGGCTGGTCTCCACAGAAGGTACCAACGTCCCCGGGAATCTGTAAGTCGATCTGCTTTTAATATCCCACTTTTCTTTTTCCGCCCCCCCCCCCCCCACCCCGTTTCTCTTCTTATTGTAGCCACATTAAACTCTGTATTGCGCCCTCGCACCAGCCGCCCTCGCCAGGCTCCACTGGCTGCCTATCACACACGGTAAACTCCATGCCCTCTCCAGGCTTCATTGGCTCCCCATCACACACTAAACTCCATACTCCCCCATCACCCCAGCCTTCACCAGCCTCTGACACTGTTAAGCGCTCCGAGACACTGCCCTCTGTGAGCACTGTTGCATGAGAACAAGCTGCTGTGGGGTTTGTGACTTGAAAGGATTATTTTTGTTTCAAAGAGTCTTCAATAACTTGCGTTTATCTAGCGGGTAGTGTCTCTGAGCGCTTAAATATGCTCCTGCGTTTTCCTGCCCTCCACCCGCTTTGAGACGTTGAAACGAGAGCATTATTTTCGGAGATTATTTACAAAGTTTTTTTGTTTGTTTGTTTGTTTTCTCTCTCTCTCTCTCTCTCTCTCCCTCTCTCCCTCTCTCTCTCCCTCTCTCCCTCTCTCTCTCTCTCTCTCTCTCTCTCTCTCTCTCTCGTGGCCTCTTCGCTTCCAGCTGCAGACACCTGCTGCGAACTGTGCGGTCACTACTTTGAGAACCGGAAAGCTTTAGCTAGCCACGCCCGAGCTCACCTCAGGCAATTCGGGGTGACCGAGTGGCACATTAACGGCTCGCCCATCGACACGCTGAGGGAATGGATCCGTCAGAAGCCGGCCCTCCCCTCAGCCAGCCCGCCCGGCCCCCCGGGAGGCTGCCCTCCGGAACGCCCCATCCCAAAGACCTACAAGAACCACGTCAAGGCCGCGCCGAAGGAGCTGCCGCCGGAGCCCTGCTCCCCACCGGTGGGTAAGATGGTGAAGCTCGAACCCGCCCAGCCCAAACTCGTCCAGCAAACGTTCCCAGCCTCTCCCGGGGTGCACAAGACTCTCGAAGCAGATACCAAGCTGCAGTCCGAGTGCCTCATCCCCACAGATCTGAGCCCAGGGGGCCTTCTCGATTGCCCCCCCAGCTCATCCATGCCTTCCGAGGACGAGGAGCCACACCTGAAGAAAAAGAGAAGTAAGTGGGCCGATTGCTAGCTAACTCGAGGAGATATATTCTATGTTTTTAAATACTTTTTTATATAGGCTCTGGTACGCTTTAGCAGAGGGTTATTCGGTCATTTCGATTTCCGAACGTATTGTATTTCTGTGCAGAAATTGGGGTTTCATTGATCCCCTTTTTAAGAAAAAGAATGACAATAATAATTTGGCCGCTGTTTGAGGGGTCGTCGCCGTGCGCAATTGGCTGCCGCGTTTCACCCACAAAATATACAGTCAGTGCCCTTTACGGTGTATCCCCTGAAGCGCTTTGAGACGTCTGGAAGATGTGATAAGCAACTTCGCCTCAAGTGCATGACTGGTTCCTATCGATCTTCAGCGTCGATAAAGATTAGACAGAGTAGTTCAGTCGTGCCTGGGTGCGCATGTAAATAATATGCAGTAGGCGTCCAGTAAACTCCTGGGTAACTCCCGAGGAAATGGAGTTGAGAGATTAGTCGTTAAGTCGAAATCCTCCCAGGCCACAAGGTGGCGCTGTGGCTGCTGCAAATGCTCGGGGGAGGTTAGGGCCCACATGCTCAGATGCTTCATAGAGGACTATTCGAAGGTCCCTTATTAATATCTTGCATGGGAATTTGCTTTACAGCGTATCCTCTGAAGCGCTTTGAGACGTCTCGAAGACGCGAGGTTTCTTATCATTGTTAAAGAGCCAGTTAAACCGGGTAAAATTTTGGGGGAGTTTTTACTGTATGTCATGTATAGCATTATACACTTTTTTTTATGTCGGTGTTAAGGAGAGAGGGAGGTTTTTAACAGATGTTTTCCTGCAACAAACTAAAGGAAATCGTCCCATCCCTCTTTGATTTGGTTTCCCTCAGTTCCATGTGTTTATTAAAAAAAAAGTCCCACATCGTCAAGTTAGTGCCCGCACTAATGCACATGCTTTAATTTGTCATCGGAGGGGGGGGTTTGTTCAATTTAATATATTATCTGTTTTATTAACAAAAATCACGTTTTTGCTTTCACACAGTGGGTGCTTTAGTTTTGATAAATTGTATGCATTTTTCACTTGGTAACTTTTCTCTTCTCTACCCTACCCCCCCACCCCCCCTCTCCACTTCACCCTCTCCCGCTCCACCGCCAAGCCTTGCCTCTATCGATCGGAGGGAGGAATGGGTGGGGGGGGGGTGGGGAGAGGAGTGGGAGTAGAGTAGGAGGGGCTTTCTGTGCAGTTAGTTGTGCGTTGGGGACCCACTTTTTAGTGTTTTTATTATTATTATTATGATTCTGCTCTATCTTCACTGTAAACGCTGTGCTCTTACAAAAAAAAATCCAGCCTATTTTTATTGTAGTTTGATTTGAAATATGTCTTTCCCTCCCCCACCCCAGCTTCCCATGGCCCTGAACCCTCCAACCTGATCAGGATAGCGAGTGGACTCACTGAGAGTTGGGTGGGTGGGGGGGGGCGCATCACAGGTCAACACTGACCTATGTTCGAATCCAGGACTGTTTGTGGAGGACGCTGCTGTGCGCAATTAGCTGCCGCGTTTTGCTCTCCCACAAATTTACAGTCAATTCACTTTACAGTATATTCTGTGAAGCGCTTTGAGACGTCTCGAAGACATAATAAGGCTGTCAAATGCAAGTTATTATTACTGACATACATTCAGCAGCACATACATGACATTCACGTACTTTACAGACCCAATTGCTTATCTTTTCCTTTTCCCTTACTCCCCCCTTTTCCCCAACCACCCCCCCCCCCCCCCCCCCCCTCTCTCTTTCTCTCTCCCAAATTATTGCTTTCTCTGCCGTCACGCAAGTCAGTGCGGTAATGGGATTGGGCGTGCGGAATTTATTCTGATCAGGGATTCGTTGAGCAAATGTTCGCTCAACTGTCGCGTAGATATTTGATCTCCACTGGAGCAAAACCCCATACCTTTTAAAATGAGTTACCAAACAAAAAAACACCCAACAATTTGCATGTGAATCGAAGAGCAAAAATGTTAGGCAAGTTTCCTTACTCCACGCACATGCCTCTTGTTTACCCAGCATTAAACCCACTTATCATTCGATTGTCGGATTGCTTTTCCAGATGTGTGGGGGTGAGGGAGGGGGGTGGTTGTAGTGGACTGATCCCTCCAAAACTGAATAATACTTTGGTCACTTCAATCCACGACTGTTTGTTCTCGATTCACCCACAAAATACAGTCAATTCACCGTTGCGATATTCTGTGAAGCGCTTTGGGACGTCTCGAAGAACGTGATCAGGTGCTATGTCCAATGCAAGGATTTTTTTTTAATTATAAAGGACTCGAGCCAAACTTAAGTTTCTTGTCGCCCGCTTCCTTCTGTGATGCCTGCAGCCCTTAGCTGCCGTTTGTGAACTTATCCACTGTGCGTAAAACTGCTCTCGGAACTTGCTTTGTTCACGGAGACTTAATAGGGAGTTTGCAGTTGCTGTGTTGAAGCTACCTACAAGCCTGTTGGCTAACTGTGATGGTGAATTCTTTGCGGGGTCTGTGTTTGTCTTCCTTTTGTGCCTGAACAACAACAACAACAACATTGCACTCATATAGCATCTTTCACGTCGGGAGGACGTCCCAAAGCGCTGAACAGTCAGGTTGGGACCCCAGTGGGGCGGGGGGTAGGGGGAAGAGTTAGTTGGGGAGCCGAAGGCGCGGTCGAAGAGGAAGGTCTTGAGACCGGCCCCGAACTCATTGCTGTGGAAACCGTGGAGTCTTGTTGTAGCTTAGGAAGCGGTCAAAGCGCTCACAAGCAAGAGGGCCAGGGTTCAATTCCCCGGCGGGGCAAAGTGATAGGCAAGTTTCCTTATTTCTCGCACACACACTCACACGCACTCACGTACACTCACTCATAACACACACACTTCTGTTTACCCAGCAGTAAGTAGGAGCTAAACAATTAGTGGATCGTTTTTATGGGGGTAATCATTTTTTGAAAAAGAAACCCGATAAGAAATTGTTCATTTAATCCACGAATTTGTGGGACGCTGCTGTGCACAATTGGCTGCCGCGTTTCGCTCGCCCACAATACTTACAGTCAATTCACTTTACAGTATATTCTGTGGAGCGCTTTGAGGCGTCTCAAAGACGTAATATTAAATGCACACATTGTTATGGGATTGTTATATTTAGCAATCCACACAGAGAATTGCTTTCTAGCTTGTTTGTGGTCTATGTTTGCTTTCGGCATCTTCATTGCTTTATTCCTCTGCCTGATTTCCCCGCCTACCGATTTTCATTGTTCCTGATGTCTCATCCCTACTTGTGCTTTACGAAATGCACATTCAGTTTTCATCGAATCATACAGCAAAGAAGGAGGCCATTCGGCCCCTCGTGCCTGGACTGTCTCGTTGAGAAAAGAGCTGTCTAAATCAATCCCACTCCCCACCCCCACCCCACTCTGCTGTCTCCGCATAGCCCTGCAAACTCTTCTTCGAATTTCATCGAAGGAGCCTTAGTGAGTAAAGATCTGACGGAATGGATTAGGTCTAGGCCATATAGACTAGAGGTTTGGGGAATCGGGCGGCTTCTGTGCCATGTGGAGTCCTGTAGCTCTCTCCTTGCAAGCCAGAGACCTGGATTTGATTCATCGTTTTTATATTGAACTTTTATCTTGTCAAGATATCGACTCACTGATCAGTGAGAGTGTGGCGTATGCGTGTGCGAGAATATGTGCGTATATAAAACATGTCGATATACCTATTAAATATTTCTAAATATATCTATTTTATATTGTGAACGGCAGCAGACGATCTGGGGGCATGGGGGTGTGGTTGAAGGATTCATTTAACGCCCTCCAAACAGGTTTTGATTAAATTGACGTCTCCGCTAACCTTGAAAGTTGCCCCTGATGTTCTGTAGCCGACACACTTGATGTCTATTCCCACAACATCCCTGCCACCGTTACTCCACCAACTAGGCTTTGAGGACGTGGCCCACACTCACACCACCCGCTCTCATGTCTTTCGCACACGTTTGTTTGTGCACTCACCTGCTCACTCTGGCTCTCACACTCTCGCTCACACACACACACACATACCCTCTGGCTTTGGCACCTGCCCTGGCTCTGTGGCTCACACACACCATCTAGCTGTCACACTTGCACGTTCAGGTTCTGTCTGTTTCTGCTTGTGGCTCTCGCTCGCGCTCTCTCTCTCTCTCTCTCTCTTTCTCTCTCTCGTGTAGGGAATGGTTTATTTAAAGCTCATCACAGTCAGACCCTTTGCTGTGTACACTGCATGGGATAAAGCTATTACCGTTACCTTGTCTCGGACTTTGAAGCTGTTTTTTTTGCCAGACTTGCTCTGAATCCTGCTGCTGTTTCAAGGCCAGTGCCTGTGGCTCAGCGACTCTTCGGCTGCTAATCCCCCTCTCGTTCCTGGCTCTGTAGCTTTGCACCTCCCGAGACAACCAACACTGGTCGCAGATGTGTGATTATTATGGCATCAATTATGATTCAGTTCTTCGACAGGTTGGGGAGAAAGGTTTACTCTCTGTTCACTTAGCAGGAAGTGGGAATCGAGTTGTAAGTCGATTGGCAAATCGGGTTTGCGGGCGCAATTCCCTGCCGCGTTTCGGCCACAAAAATATACAGTCGCTTCGTTTTTCGGGATGTTCTCTGAAGCGCTTTTGAAGACGACTCGAAGGCGTGGTGAGGCGCCATAACATATGCAGGGATTCTTTCTTATTATTACCGTGATCATTTTTACTGCGGCTCTCGGGTTCAGCTGCTCTTGACACGTTGCGGTTTCCATTCCTGAGCCTGTGTGTGTGTGCGTGTGTGCGTGTGTGTGTGTGTGTGTTGGGAATGGCTGGGAACAAGACTAGGTTATGGGTCGAGGGCTAAAGTAGTGGAGCAAGGACAGTCTCAATGCAAGAGCTGGACAGGGCACAGACTTAATATGGGCTTGCGATTAGCACTGTGGAGGGAGTGGGAGTAGAGATGTGTGTGTGTGTTAAGCGCTCTGAGACGCCATCCAGCGTGGAGGGTGCTATATAAATCAAAGTTGTGAGTGTGTGTGTGAAGCCACTGGGGTTTATCAATCATAATAATAATCCTTGCATTTGATTACAGCGTCTTAACATGTCTTCAAGACGTCCCAAAGCGCTTCACAGGATACACTGCAAAGTGAATTGACTGTATATTTTGTGGGGACTAAATACCTGTAATTTTGTTGTTGTTGTGAGGCTGAGGGGAAGTCATGTTGGAGGAGGGGGGTACGGGCTTTCACCCAGTTACTTGTCTCAGTTGAGAGCTGGTATTAAACATTGGCGTCCAAACAAGAGAATCCAATTTCAATTTTTGCGTGAGGTGTTGAGCAAACAGTCTCCGGAACGTTTCCAAGTCATTTGGACTCTTGCAATCAAGCGATGATTGTACCGGGGTCTGTAGCGTATAGTGCTTAACGCACTCGCCTGGAAAAGTTACAGTTCGATTCCCGGGCAAGTCGAAACTTTGGGCAAGTTTCCTTACACATGCGCGCTCTTCCGCTTTAAGTAGTAACCAGGTTATTCGATCAAACAAACGAGTCACTTCAAGCCACCACGGCTGTTTGTGGGGACGCTGCTGTGTACCATTGGCTGCCGCGTTTCGCCCACAAATATACGCGAGGCAACTCATTTTACAATTGGTTCTGCGCAGGGGCTTTGAGACGTCTCGGAGACGTCTGAGAATGCTTCCCAGGCAAGGATTTATTCATATTATTATTAGGTTGTCCCGAGCGTGGGTGGAGAGGGAGAGGCGAACGCTGTGTCAGCAAAAAGATTTGTGCGAGAGAAAGCTTTGCTGGGGTATAATTATTGTGGGTTTTGTTTCTTCCTCCCTCCCCGCCCCCCCCCCCCCCCCCCACGCTCACAAAAAAAAATCAGGCCTACTTCTTCCTGCTCTCAATACCATTATGCTCTGTCTCTGTCTTCCCCTTTCCCTCCACTTCCTTTCCGAACACCAACAAATCAGGGCACAAATTCAGTGGATTAGTTCCTCCGCACCACTCGCTTCCACCCAATTCCACTCTAGTGTCCCGATTGTGTGTGTGTGTATGTGTCCTGTTAACAGATGAAACACACACACACACAGGCTCATAGCAGCCTTTCCAACCCACCCCTGCCCACCACCACCAACCCCCGTCCTGCTTTGTTTTGTGCCTCCCCCCATAATCCATCCCCCGCCTCCCACACACTCGAGCCAAAGGTTAAGTTCGAGTATTGTTTGGGAGAGGGAATGGACTGGCAAGTCTTGGCAAGGAAGGGAGATGGGTAGTATAGCGAGTCTGCCCTGAACTAAACACAGGTTGGGTGTATACAATGGGCTGGGGTCAGCTCCTCGGAGGACCCTAGCGTGACACATTCAGGGGAAGTCAGTCGAGGTGGCAAGAATCGACAACAATTTGCATTGACCCAGCGCCCCCTCAGTGAGGGTAGGGTCCCGGAGGGGAAGGGGAGCGGGGAGCTGAGCTTGAGCACGTTTGGGAGAGGGAGGTCTTCAGGCGTGACCTGAAGACAAGGAAGGAAAGGGAGCAAGGAAGGAAATGGAACAAGGAAGGAAAGGGAACAAGGAAGGAAAGGGAGCAAGGCGGGGGGGGGGCGGTGAGGGAGAGACGAAGAGTGGTACGAGAGTTTCTGGGGGCATAACTGAATCTTAATTTCGTTTTGGCAAACAGAGCATCCGGTCAAGTTAGGAACCTGTGAGTATTGTGGTGTGACACTAACTACTGGGGTGGGTCTCTCGAACCACATGCGTGGCCACCTGAAATCTGGATTGAAAAGGAAGTTACCGGGTTTGTCTCAATTCGAGGAACTCCACGAAATGGCTGATTCCGCGCTCACCGACACATGTGAGAGTCTTCAGCTTTGTCTTAACTTAACGGCCGAGAGAAAGAGAAATGAAACTGTTTCTTTTTTTTATATATATATATATTAAATAGTTTAAAAAATAATAATAATAATTTTGAGTGACAGACGGTGCTACCAGGGGGAGGTTGTGTTTAAAATGCACTGCGGAGGAACTGTGTGTGTGTGTGTGTGTGTGTGTGTGTGCGTGCCTGTGTGTGTGTGTGACGTTCGTGTCTGTGAAACTCACCCATCCCACACCCCCACTCCCAAGTCCTCGTTTACCTCTCTCCCCCACCCACCCCCCCTCTCTCCCCCATCCACGCGCACACAGACACACACACACACACACACGTTTTCACACCGCAGTGCAATGAATGATCCGTAAAAGTTTCAGGGACCAGAGAAACCCCCCCCACCAATTGTAGCATCCGCTTGCTTCCTTTTCATTTCTTTTTCATTTGCATGCCAGCGAACTGTTATACCCTTGTGCTTCTTTCTCCTCGCCCTCTCTCCCCGTTCTCTCTGTGTAGAAACCCCAAGTAGTCTTGACATGTCGATCCATTTTGTAAATGTGTGTGTGTGTGTGTGTGTTCAGGTGCGTGTGTGTGTGTTCTGGTGTGTGTGTGTGTGTGTATGTGGGGCAGGGTGTATTCGGGTGTGTATGTTCTTGTCTGTGTGTGTGTGTTCGGGTGTGTATGTTCACGTTCTTGTGTGTGTGTCTGTGTGTGTATTCGGGTGTGTATGTGTGCGCCTGTGTGTGTGTGTTCTCTGTGAGAGTTTGTGTGTGTGTTCGCATGCATGTGTTTTGTAACCTATATCCAGTCTTGTTTGCATGCAGTTTTTGTGAATTTCAAGTAAGAAAACCCTACACAAGTCTCCGTCTTGAAGGCCAAACAGTAAACTCACCCTCACCCTCACTTCCTTTCCAAACCTAACTCTTCTGATAATTCAATGAAGGTCGATTGATGGAAGCACAGGCGGGCGGGCGGAGAGGGCGGGGGAAATTATTCCTAGACTTTCTTTTAAGCATCGAAACGTAAAGATTTTTAATCAATTAATTATTTTTTTCAAAAGATGGGGCACCGTTTGTCCATGTTGTAGGAAAATAACTGTTAAATGACATAGATTTTATATTGAATGTATTTATGTCTGTGTATTCGTGGAAATGTGGAATGTTCATAGTGCAGTTCAACTCTTTCATGCGAGTCACTTGCTCGGTCGGTCTGTGAGAGAAGGCTCCACTTTAATAGAGACTTAAGAACGAAAGAGAGATTATATATATATATATATTTTTAAATCACATTACTTTCTCTTGAATTAAATCTAACGAACCGATAAACGCAGACCCGCTTTGCTGCACAAGAGTAGCTTGATTTGTTACTGGAGAGAGAGATCGAAACACATCTCCCCTTCCCTTGAATTTGGGTGGAAATCAGAACGATCTGTGTCCGTGTGTTTTTTTTGTAAAAAAAATGGAAAGTTCTCGAGCCAGTGTGCTTGAGGGAGATTCCTTCGAGGGAGAGAGACAGACAACTGTAGGGTTAAGCTTCCCCATACAAAATTGTAGTAATTGAGTTAACGCCCGTACAAAATTCCTGCCCTTTCTGCTTTGCACATTCGTATCTATAGCCTCGACCGTGTGACAGAGCAAATGGCACATTCTGCGAAGCACTTTGAGGCATCCGGAGGACGCGACAAGTCACTATAACAAACGCAGGGATTATTATGGTTATTGCCAGTCGTATTATCAAGAGGTGGTTTGGCGAATTGTACGGTCTATATTACGCAAACATCCCCTGTTTTTCACTCCTAAATACAGTTAGTAAAACAGATGGATCGATCGATCGATAGATAAATAAATAAGCTGAACGGTTTGGGTTCGAAAATTGGCATCTCTTTCCAAATTTTGAGTGATTCCTCGAGCTGATTTGACTGCACTGTGTGGTGGGTTTCCATTCAACATATTCCACAATAGCTTGTTGTTTAAAGTTAGACGTGTGTGTGTGTGTGTGTTTGTGTGTGTGAGAGAGAGAGAGAGAAATGTTGGCTGTTTGTTTGCGTGAGGACCGACGAACTGACGGCTTCTCTCCCTGGGTGTTCAGCTGCCGATCGCAAGTCTCAAAAGCCAGCCCTGTGCGGGGAGAATGTGCCTCCCAGGTCTGAGGAGGGCAAGGAGTCCAAAACCTTCAGGCCTAAGCTGGAGGAGACTCGCCCACCCAGGGTCAGGCCAATTATCTTCCCCGTACCAAAACCAGAGCCCCTCTCGCTCGTCAAGTTCATAGGAAACATCTATACTCTGAAATGCAGGTAAGCGCTCTCCCCTCCCTCCATTCCTCCATCCCTCCCTCCCTCGCTCGCTCACTCACTCGCTCGCTCGCTCGCTCGCTCACTCACTCACTCACTCACTCACTCACTCACTCACTCACTCACTCACTCACTCACTCACTCACTCACTCACTCACTCACCCCACCCCTTCCTCCCCCCCCTTCCTCACTCCCTCCCACACCCCCTCACTTCCTCACCCCCTCATTTCCTCCCTCCCTCCCTCCCTCCCTCACACTCACTCACCCCTCCCTTCCTCACCCCCTCCGTAACTCCCTTCTTTCACCCCCTCCTTCCCTCACCACCTCTCCCCCACCACTCCCTTCCCTCTCTCCCTCCTAATCATTTGGGCAATCAATCCAAAATCTGTGGGGACACTACTGCCCCCTACTGTGTGCAGTTGGCTGCCTTGGGACGTCCTCCTGATGTGAAAGGTGCTGTCCAAGTGTAATTTTGTTGTGTGTGTGTGTGGGGGTGGGTGTGTGTGGGGGTGTGTGTGGGGGTGGGTGTGTGTGGGGGTGTGTGTGTGGGGGTGGGTGTGTGTGGGGGTGTGTGTGTGGGGGGGGTGTGTGTGGGGGTGGGTGTGTGTGTGGGGGGGTGTGTGTGTGTGGGGGTGGGGGTGGGTGTGTGTGGGGGGGTGGGTGTGTGTGGGGGTGGGGGTGGGTGTGTGTGTGGGGGTGGGTGTGTGTGGGGGTGGGGGTGGGTGTGTGTGGGGGGGTGGGGGTGTGTGGGGGTGGGGGTGGGTGTGTGTGGGGGGGTGGGGGGGTGTGGGGGTGGGTGTGTGTGTGTGGGGGTGTGTGTGTATGTGGGGGGGTGGGGGTGGGGGTGGGTATATTTTTATACCCCAGGCAAATTCTTACATCCCTTCCTTTCCGCGCAGGTTCTGCGATGTGGAATTCCATGGCCCGCTTTCCATCCAGGAGGACTGGGTCAGACACCTGCAACGACACATCCTCGACACCAGCTTCCCGAAGGTGGAGGCTCCTCGCAAAGAGCTCTCGGTACCCGCTGAGCCGGAGAAATCAGCCGGCTGACATTCCCGGCTGTTAACCTCCCGCCCCCTCACCCCACCCTGCCCCCGCCCTGTTTTCCATAGGCCTGGGTAACGCGGTCAGAGCGAGCGAGTGTGTGTTCTCTCTCTGTCTCTCTCTCTGACGCCAACTTGATTCTGTGTTTCTTCTAGCTTAGTGTCGTTCGGGGAAAGATTCCTTGCCTTGAAACAAGTTAAATCGATGTGTAGTAACGAGAGTATCTTATCTGCCTTATGTGGATTTTTTAGAGTTAACTTCATACTGTAGAAACGGTTAAAGGACAAAAAAACTGTAGCCCATCTCTCCCCCCCCACCCCTCACCACCACCTTCCATTTTGATTTTATACATAATATATATATATATACTAGCTACGTATCGCAGTGTACTTCATTGGTGATTATGCCCTACATTGTGTGTGTGTGAGGGGCGGGGGGCGGGGGGGTGCGGCTGGTGAAACCATCTGTGTGGAGTCCTGTAGCTCAGTGGTTAGAGCGCTCGCCTCGCAAGCGAGAGGACCCGGGTTCGATTCCCGGCAGGTCAGGGGGCAACGTTGGGCAAGTTTCCTTACTCCACAAACACATGCGCAGACACACACACACGCACACGCCTCCGTTTACCCAACAGTCAGTAGGAACCCGATTGTTAGTCGATTGGCGGATTGCTTTTCCGGAGTGTGGGGGGGGGATAATAAAATACAAAATACTCAGTCACTTCGACCCACGGCTGTTTGTGGGGGACGCTGCTGTGCGCAATTGGCTGCCGCGTTTGGCCCGTAGAGTATACAGTCACTCCGTTTGATAGTGTATCCTACGAAGCGCTTTGAGACGTCTCAAATAATAAGGCGTCTTATCAAATGCAAGGATTGTCGTTATGATTTCTATACACGGGGAATGGTGACCGGATTTAAAGGTGATTAAGGTGCCTCTCCCCTCCCCCCCCTTCCTTCAGGAGTCAGTAGGGGTGTTCATCGACCCGTACCTCGATGGCGGGGGGCGGGATTAGAGGGGGGAATGAGAAGCAAGACAGGTGACGATGAAACCTGAATGGTATCGCTCTTTCCTTTTTCACCCCAACAACGGAAGAGTTTGTGAAGGGTTCCTTTCTTCCTCCCCCCCCCCACCAACCCTTCCCCTCTCTCTGTCTCTCTCTCTCTCTCTCTCCCCCTTCTCCCAAGCTCTGCCCTCTCCGGTAAATTATTTGTAAGGATAAGTTCAGTACAATGAAAGAGAGAGTTCCCCGCCCCCCCCCAAAAAAAGAATTATTATAATAATCCCTCAAAACGACTGAGGACGAAAAAAGCCAGCCTGTCTGTATCTACTGGCTGCTGCTAAACTGAACCACCTCGAGGAGGTTTGAACCTGTGAGATGGGTGTGTGTGTGTGTCTGTGTGTGTGTGACCCACCCAGCAATCGCAAGTAACGACAACTTGCATTTATCCCTCACTCTCCGAGTAGCGTCCAGAGCACTGGAAACTTGTGGAGGACGTGGGGTGGGGTGGAGGAGGGTGTCTGGGGGTGGGGCGGGGGGCAGGTCAAGAAACTGCCAGTCTTTGCCCCCCTCCATCCCCCCCAGAATTTCCATCCATCCGCCTCCCTCCCTACCTCCCTCCCCAGGCAAAAAAACAAATCAGTGACGAAGGTTAGTCTTAAATCTCAGTCTAATCCGCTTTCACATCACACACCTGCCAGTAAAATTCAAACGCTACGAATTTTCCAGCCCCCACCCCCCCACCCCACCCCCCCCCAAACAAAATCTTAAATTGACGGTTTAACTAAATCGGTCAGACCCGGATCTCTCTCTCTGTCTGTCTCTCTCTTTCGTTGTTTTCATTATATATATTTTTTATATATACATAAGTCACTACGCTCTATGGTGTTATCCTGTGAAGCGCTTTTTGAGACTGTCTCGAAGACACAATAAGGTGCTGTATCAAATGGCAGGATTATTATTAATAATTTTGTTATTATTATTAGAAACCAAATCAAGCTGCTAAATATGTATGTGAATCACATCTCCACCCCTCCCCGCCCTTACACGCATCACTGTTAAACCCTCTCGGAATATCTATACAAAGATGTTTGTGTGTGTGTGAGTGGAATGAGTGAGTGAGTGACAACCTCCTTTCCCTCCCTCCCTCCCTCCCCCTCCTCCCTCCCTCCCTCCCTCCCTCCCTCCCTCCCTCCCTCCCTCCCTCCCTCCCTCCCTCCCTCCCTCCCTCCCTCCCTCCCTCCCTCCCCTCCCTCCCTCCCCTCCCTCCCTCCCTCCCTCCCTCCCTCCCTCCCTCCCTCCCTCCCTCCCTCCACCTCACACCACTCTCCCTCCCCCCTTTTCCTCCCTCCTACTCTCTCCCTCCACATTAAACGTCCCCCTCTCGCCTGTGTTCCCACTGCCAACTCCATATTCTATTCCACCAAAAGCTTATGTGTGTGTGTGTGTGTGTGTGTGTGCACGCACGTGTGTGTGTGCGCACACAATGTTACTGTCATTCGTTCAGTCCCACCACAGCTGTCTGTGGGACGCTGCTGTGCGCAATTGGCTGCCGCGTTTCACTCGCAAACTCCGCAGTCGCCCCAGACTTTCAGACGTCTCGACGATGCGTTAACAACAACAACAAAATGACACATAGAGAACGACCTTCACGTCGGGAGGACGTCCCAAGGCGCTGAACAGTCAGGACCCGAGAGACCCGAGCCAGAGGGGAGTAGGGGGGGAGGGGAGGGAGAGAGTTAGGAGGCGAGGTAGAGAGTTGGGAGGTTGTGGGGGGAGGGAGTTGAGGGGGGAAGGAGAGAGTTGGGAGGGAAGGGGAGAGAGTTGGGAGGGAAGGGGGAGAGAGTTGGGAGGGAAGGGGAGAGAGTTGGGAGGGAAGGGGAGAGAGTTGGGAGGGAAGGGGGAGAGAGTTGGGAGGGAAGGGGAGAGAGTTGGGAGGGAAGGGGAGAGAGTTGGGGAGGGAAGGGGGGGAGAGAGTTGGGAGGGAAGGGGAGAGAGTTGGGAGGGAAGGGGAGAGAGTGGGAGGGAAGGGGAGAGAGTTGGGAGGGAAGGGGAGAGAGTTGGGAGGGAAGGGGAGAGAGTTGGGAGGGAAGGGGAGAGAGTTGGGAGGGAAGGGGAGAGAGTTGGGAGGGAAGGGGAGAGAGTTGGGAGGGAAGGGGGAGAGAGTTGGGAGGGAAGGGGAGAGAGTTGGGAGGGGAAGGGGGAGAGAGTTGGGAGGGAAGGGGAGAGAGTTGGGAGGGGAGGGAGGGAGCGACTTGGGTGGGGAAGGAGAGATTTGGGAGGGGGAGGAGGTTGGGAGGGCAGCAGAAGGCACGAACGAAGAGCAGGGTCTTGAGACCCAGGGCCTTGAAGGAAGGCAGGCAAGTGAGGGAGGGAGCGAGGGAGAAGGGACTATGGGATGGAGTTCCAGAGTGTGTGTGTGGGGGGGGGGGGAGGGGGCTATATCAAATGCAAGGATTATTATTAATTATTAATGAAATTCATTTCATGAGTAGAGGCTGCCAGACTGGATAAACCTCAGTACATAGTTTTTTTTAAATTTAAAACCAAACATTCTCAAAATGGCCTTTTTATTCCTGTTGACAGTGGCTGCGTCCCTCGGTTTCTGTCGTGTCGTGTGTGTATATATATATATATATATGTGTATATATATTATATATGAAAACGTCTGTTGATTTTGAGGCATTTTATGACCAAATAACAAAGCGGCGTTTTTTTTTTTTTAACCTGTGTTTTTTTTCTGTTTGATTGTCTATGGAAAGTCACTGTAGCTCAGTGGTTAGAGTCCTGGCCTTGCAGGAGAGAGACCTAGGTTCGATTTCCAGGCAGGGACAAAGCCTTAGGCAAGTTTCCGTACTGCGTATACACACGCACACATACATACCCACGCGCACGCGCACACACCCATTGTATGTGCGCTGGCTCTTTGGAAAGCGCCTGTACAATTCAATCGCACTACCCCCTTGCGCTCTCTCTCTCTCGTCTCCCTCTTTCCCCATAGCCCTGCAAACCCGTCCTCCCCAAATAACTATCTACTTCTCCCTCAAGGGGTTATCGAATTGGCTTCCACCAGCCTTTCAGGCAACCCACTA